>CABHPP010146178.1:0-47421 GCA_902168425.1 Peromyscus attwateri
AAAAAAAAAAAAACTTGGTTAGACATGGTAATCCCAGCACACAAGAAGGCTTAGCACAAGAGGGTTTGAATTCAACACCAGCCTTGGCTAAATAGTAATACCAGCAATGAAACTAAAGGTCAGGCTCATGCTACTTGAGTAATCTAGCACTGAGCTATGCCCTCTTCAACCTAAGAGTAATTTTTAAAACATGAAATCACAACATCATATATTACTCTGGATCTGGATGCTGATTCCTTGAACAGACTAGTACCAAGAGTTCTGTGCTAATGCTAATTGTTAATGAGCATGTTCTTTCTTCAGTGGCCTTTTCAATGTAGAAAAAGGGCAAGCCTTACTTCTGAATACCACTTTGGCAAGAGTCCAGAAAACCCTACTGCCTATATTTTGGTTGAGTCTCAAGAATTCTATAGTATATGTTCTTACAGGCCAGGAAAGGCCAGAACATTACCTTCCGAAGACTGTGCTTATCTGTCCTAAGTCTTTTCCTGGGTGCATCTTCAACATCAACATCTTCTGGAGGGTCATCTGTCCTCTTTGTGTGGTTTCTTTTTTTCCCATTTATATTACCTTGGAATGAAGAATAAGAATTGGGATAAATACACAGGAAAAGGAAAGTCCACAACCTGCTCTGGCATTCATCATGCAAACAATGACAGGTATTCAGCAACCAGGCTCATGTCCAAGGCCTATGTTTGATCAAATCTCTTCACAAAAAAGAACTAGGGACCCACAAATATTTTACCTAATTATTATCTTGGCATTGTATTTTTAATATACTATAGCATTAAATTTAAATACAACCCAGTTGTAAACGGAGTTTTCCTGTCCCAACTGTCTGCTCCCAATTAACCAACACTGAAGCTTATATTAATTACAAATGCTCTGTTGATATCTCAGGCTTATTACTAACTAGCTCTTAAACTTCAATTAATCCATTTCTATTAATCTATGTTTTGCCACATGGCTTGTGGCTTTACCTGTCCTCCAGCATGTCTTGCTCTGTCTCTCTTGGAGACTCCTCTGACTCCGCCTTTCTTCCAGCATTCTGTTTGGCTGTCCTGCCTATACTTCCTGCCTGGCTATCAGCCAACTAGCTCTTTATTAACCAATGAGAGTAACACATATTCACAGTGTACAGAAAGATTATTCCACAATTATTCCACAGCACCCAGTCTTTCTTTTTTTTTTTTTTTTAAAAAATCCTTTATGGTTAGACATGGTAATCCCAGCACACAAGAAGGCTTAGCACAAGAGGGTTTGAATTCAACACCAGCCTTGGCTGAACAGTAAGACATTTCTCAGAGTAGGGAAAAAGAAAAATTTATTTACTAACATGTAAAGACAAGTAGAATTTAAGTCAACTTCTAAAAAACTACAACTTAGGGGCTGGAAAGATGGTTTGGTGGTATAGAGAACTTGTTGTTATAGTGGAACTGGGTTTGAGTCCCAGAATCTATATAGTGGCTGACAATCATCTGTAATTCCAATACCTTCTTCTGGCCTCCATTTACACACAAATATATACAGGCAAAACATTCAAACATAAAATGAAACAGATCAAAAAAAGTTAAATAAGGCTGGGTGGTAGTGGTGGTGCACACCTTTAATGCCAGTACTTGGGAGGCAAAGGCAGGCGAACTTCTCTGAGTTTGAGGTCAGCCTTGCTGTGAAATAATCCTTCTGTACACTGTGTGAATATATGTCAATATGATTGGTTTAATAAACAAGCTGACTAGCCAATAGCTAAACAGGATAAAGTTAGGCGGGAAAGCCAAACTGAGAATGATGGGATGAGGACGGGGAGAGTTAGAGGAGTCGCCAGCCAGATGGAGAAAGAGTCAGACACACAAAATGGGATAAAGGTAAAAGCCACAAGCCTTAGAGCAGCACACAGATTAATAGAAATGGGTTATGTTGTAAGAGCTAGTTAGTAACAAGCCTGAGCTAATGGCCAAACATTTATAATTTATATTAAGTCTCCAAGTCAGTTATTTGCGAAATGGCTGCCGGTTATTTGGGAGCAGGTGGTTGAAACAGGAAAACTTCCAACTACACAGCCTGGTGTACAGAGCAAGTTCCAGGACAGCCAAGGCTACACAGAGAAGCCCTGTCTGAAAAAACAAAACAAACAAAAAAGTTAGATAAAAATTAAAAGTAAGAACTACAATTTGCTAATATGTGTTCTCTTAAATAACAATTTTTTAAGAAGCAAAATTACATCTGCATCTAAAAGTTAAGCACTTCCTGTTATACATTTGTTTGACAGTACCTTATTTTAAGTGTCTGGAAATATCACTAATCTATAATAAGGTATCCAAATATCACTGACTTAGAAAGATACAATAGAAGGCAAGAGAATAAATTCTAGAGAGACAACCGCTTTGAATATGCCAATGTTTATTTTGGATACAAATTCTTTATTTTCATTTGCATAACTATTTGTTAGAGTTCTATTTATCAAACTTCCTTTTGTGCATATGTGTATGGTACTGAGAATAGAACCCAGGACTTAAATTATATCCCCAGCCATCTTTTTACTTTTTGAGAAAAAGTCTCACTACATTGGCTAGACATGCCTTGAATCCTCCTGCCTCTGCCTCCTAAGTAGCTGGGACTACAAGCCTAAGCCACCAGGCTTCATTATTTACAAAACTTAAGAACAATGTTATTCTAAAATTCACTATCTTTTGGGACAGAACACACCAGCATAGACATGTTCACAAAGCCTCAGGAGGAGGCCTATGTGCCATGTCTTGGGTGCCAACAACTGCACAGGGCTGTTCCTCAGGTCTGGGACTCAAATTACTAATGAAGGAATCAAGTACTCTAGGCTAGTATGAACAAGGCCCAGTAAAATCTTTACTAGGATTTAATCTTGACCATACCACTGTAGACTGGTCACAAGTCTGGGTAGAAAGAGGTTTGTCTGTAGTCTGAGGACAGCAGGAGTTAGTTTGTGCAGCCACTACTGGAGTTATGAACACCATATGACAAACCCAATCAGACACCTCAGTTGGTTTGCACTCACAACCCTAAACACTGAGTCCCAGGTACTGACCAGCCGCAGGTTTTCCACTCTGAGGTGATTCTTTGTCTTTCTTTCCCATAAACACCCAGAACACTGTCTACTTTACCTGGGATGAAACACAGTCCTTCCTAAAGAAATGTGAGTTCCCTACACTAAGTCAGCAGAACACCTGACAATGGGAGATTATACATCTTTATGTTCAGCACCAAGGTGACTTGGAAATCATGGTTCAAGGACATTGAGGAATAGCACTTACCTGACACACAATATTGGGGAAATCATCATTATGTATCTATTGAGTACAACCCCAAATACACTTATCGTTTAGGGTAAGCTAACCCTGGCTTCAGAAGTGCCAGCCTCTTTCTTTTAAGTACACAAGCCACTGAAAAGAAATTATCACTCAAGATTTAGTATACTAGCACACTATGAGTTTAATTTACATTTTTAAATAAAGTTCACAACCTCCAAACATCCTTGCTATTTTTAATTACAGAATCTAAACAAACACTGAGCATGCTGAACAAAATTCAAAATTAATATACTGAACGGATATGGAACTCTAGTGTGGTGGTCTGAATGAGAACAGCCCCCATAGACTCACATATTTGAATGTGAATGCTTGGTCCCCAGTAGGTGGAACAGTTTGGGACTGATTAGAAGGTGTGAACTTGTTGGAGGGCACGTGTTACTGGGGGTAGGCTTTGAAGTTTTAAAAGCCCACACCATTCCCAGTTAGCTCTCTCTGACTGATACTTGTAGATCAAGACGTAGTTCTGTTATCGCTCTAGCACCATGTCTACCTGCCTTCTGTCATGCTTCCTTTTGTGAGGATCATGGAATCACCCTCTGAAATTATAAGCCCTTAATAAACTTTCTTCTATAAGTTGCGTTGGTAATGGTGCTTTGTCGTAGCAACAGAAAAGTAACTCAAGATACCTAGCAAGCCCTAAATCAAGATGAGTATCTCCAGGAGGTGCAAAGGGGCTACTAGTGTATGTACTGTCAAAATCTAATACCTGGCAGCTATTCTAGGACTACCTAGGATGCCTTAGCTTTTATGTCTAGCATCTCCAAAACTCAATAATGAACTTTAGGAGATACAGACTATTTCTGTATTTTTACTTAACACTCAAACACATTACATTTTATTTTTACATTAACAGTTTTTTTTTTGTTTTTTGGGGTTTTTTTTTTTTTGGAACTTATGTGTCTTAAGTGCTTACACATAACAAATCTGACCACTGTTAACACATTTTCTCCAAGTCTTCCTCATCTTGCCATAGCCTAAACTGATATTTAATGTAGTATATTTTAAAGTTTTAAACTGAAAGCCTAGAAATGAGATACCTAAGTGAAGGTCAACCAGTCATCTCATTTGCAAGTTCTCAAGCCAACAGGCCAAGGACTAACTACTCTACACTGGGCCTGACCCATGCTACTAAGCCCAGAGTGCTATAACCACCTACCTTTCCTTCTTTCTTCTCTCCTATACCACCCCTCCAAGTACTACAGTACTAAACAATCAAGTGAGGGTCCTACAGAGCATCAAGAAGAGCTGCACTGGTGATAAGGGATCGCAATAACATGTATTGACATGATCATGCACACTGTTCATGTGGCCACACTCTATACATCACACCCAAGCAAAAGACATCTGTATAGGTCTATGTTTACCTGAGTCTTCTTCAGACTGGGTAGAGGTCATTAGGGAAAACTTTGTATTATATCGTGCTTTCTGTTTTTCATTGAGCATGTTCCACTGGGATCCAAGTAATTCTTCAATCTCCTCTCCTGAGACATCTGGATGTTCAGCTACAACCTATGAACACAGAAAGGAGGGCAATAAGAACTCTACACTCATAAAATTCATTGTGATTTACATAAAATCAAATAATAGTCCTTTGGAATTGAGTATGTAGCATTTGTTGTTGTTGTTGTTGTTGTTGTTTTGAGACAGGGTTTCTCTGTGTAGCTATGGAGCCTGTCCTGGAACTCACTCTGTAGAACAGACTGGCCTTGAACTCACAGAGATCTGCCTGACTCTACCTCCCAAGTGCTGGAATTAAAGGTGTGTGCCACCACTGCCTGGAGAATATGTAGCATTTTTTTTTTAATTTTTATTTTATTTTCCACATTCCAAGAAAGGAAATTTTCCTCCAACAAAGCATATTGTTTTGTTTATATACAACATGTTAGCACACAAGAGTTTTAACTTAGTTGTATCAAAGGCAAAATTTACTTTGAAAGAAAATTACAGATGTATGAAGAGCATACATTTAGTACCAAAGACACTGTTTTCCAATGTACTTAGTGTCAACATTTGGGCAATTTTTAAGATTTTCCAAAAACGGAATTACTAATACCTCTGTATAAGAATATTTAAAACAACAGGAAACAAAGACTTTTACACTGTATTTTCACAAACTGTTCCAAAAAGAGTGTTCATGCTCAGTTGTTTTTCCTTTGCTTTAAAATAAGCTACCAGCAAACCACTCTAAAATGTTTTGTTCCTGAACCAAATATAAATATTCATATTGGCAAAATGTTTTATAACGAGTCCTTGGCCTCAATGAAAAACATCACAGCTAAGGAGAAACTAGAGTTTATTTTCAAATTCTGTGATTGGCTTCCAAAATTCCCTTATCAAGTAGAAGTACTGGCAATAACCGACACTGAGGATCAGATTTAGATCTTTGGTATACACATGAAACTGTTGCTGATTTTCCCATGACTAGCATAAGCCAGTAAGAAACTCAAGGAGCATCAAAGACAATGAAGTCTAGGATGCAATGAAGATGGGCAGGAAGCAGAGTACTTTGTCTTGTTTTACAGGAAAAATGAACAGCAGAGATACTTAAACATCCTCTCAGAGATCTGAAATCATAACAAAAAAAAAAAGGGGGTCAAGCTTCAAAATGACCACTTGATAACCCATAGCTGGAATATGTCGCCGAGTTTTGGCATTTTACTGTAGTTTATGATGTACAGCTACATGAGGACTCTTACAACTATCTTGGCACAGTAGACCTCCAGAGTAAGAGAAAAACCCTTTCTCTCTAGAATGCCTGAACTATGAGTGATATAAGTACAGTGAACATGTATAGTCAAGTATAACTTCAGTATAATTTTTTTTTTTTTTGGTGACATATACAAGTAGAGTTTTGTGTGGAGAGTTGTAAATTATTGAACTTAACAAGCCTAAAAGCTTTTTTTTTTTTTTTTTTTTTTTTGGTTTTTCAAGACAGGGTTTCTCTGTGTAGCTTTGCGCCTTTCCTGGAGCTCACTTGGTAGCCCAGGCTGGCCTCGAACTCACAGAGATCCACCTGCCTCTGCCTCCCGAGTGCTGGGATTAAAGGCGTGCGCCACCAACGCCCGGCCAACCTAAAAGCTTTTTTAATAAAAACTTTTGAATATGAAGCATAGGACTTTATGTCTAGTAAGTGTACTGTCAAAATACCCACAGATTCAATTCATTTCAAAAGGTGAAATTCTTCTAAGCATCACGTATAGAAGAATCTATGGACAGTGGACTCAAGAGAGCACTAAAATCCAAAGAGTATAACTATGACCCAGGTTTTTATGTTTTTACTGTTTCCAATCCTTCGATCGCTACTGCCTTTCATGTCTTCTGTATTTACTAAAGACAAACTATCAGGATTTGTATCAGGCATCTCCTGCAAGGCCCTGTCAGATAACTTTGTAAATAAGCATTTCCAGCCCTGACACGTTGTGATCTGAGACTAATCCTGAGAGCCACATTCTTATTAAAAGTTCAATCCTAAATGCTTAGAGGGCTGGAGAGAATGGCTCAGTGGTTAAGAGCAATGACTGCTCTTCCAGAGGATCCAGGTTCAATTCCCAGAACCCACATGGCAGCTTGTAACTGTAACTCCACTTCCAAGAGACCCAACAACCATGACAAGACACCAATGTACATAAAATAAAAATAGATAAAAAAATAAAAATAAATGCTTAGAACTCAGGGGGTTAATATCTAACAATAACTGAAAAATGAGCCAAGTTCTAAATATTTCCATACATCTTAAGAGGCAGACCTGAACTCTACTACAGTTTAAAAAATCCCACTCAAGCCGGGCGGTGGTGGCGCACGCCTTTAATCCCAGCACTCAGGAGACAGAGCCAGGTGGATCTCTGTGAGTTCGAGGCCAGCCTGGTCTCCCAAGCAAGTTCCAGGAAAGGCGCAAAGCTACACAGAGAAACCCTGTTTCGAAAAACCAAAAAAAAAACAACAAAAAACAAAACAAAACAAAAAAAAAATCCCACTCATGACAAAAAGGCAACTGTACTTACTATCCCAGTACATGAATGATAAGTGACAGCAACACAGGGATGTACTCTTATTTCTGAAGTCTAACCATGGCAAAGTCTAAAAACTGGAGACAGTGATGAGATCCTAAACAGCTAAGCAGTTACAAATATTAACACGTATTTTCTTGCAGAGGACCCAAGTTTAATTCCCAGCACCCACACGAGGCATCTTACAACTGCCTGTAATTCCAGCTCCAATGATCTGGTGCCTCTCTAACCTGAGGGCACAGGCACATATACTTTTACACATACATACAAATTTTAAAACCAAATAGAAGCATCAACAACAACAACAAAAAAAAAAAAACTAGCCTTAACTGGGCATGGTAGTGCATGCCTTTAATCCCAGATTCTAGCACTGAGGCAAAGACAGGTAGATCTCTGTGCATTCAAGGCCAGAGTGGTCTCCGTAGAGAGTTCTAGGACAGACAGGACTACACAGAGAAAGGGGATGAACAACATGGAACTGTGAACATTGTCATCCTTTTCTGAACAGCATCTGAACTCAACATAATGGCCCTGGTGGCCTCACAGTCACAGCTCAAGGCTTGAGTGGAGTGGGACTGATGAGTATGTAAGTGAACTCTGTGCATCTTCACCTTGGTCTACATTGTTCTCATCATGATACCTATCTAGGCTTTCAGTTACAATTCTTAGCACTACAAGGGTTAACTGAAATTAACCTGGGTCCCAGAAAGAAAAAATAGTGGAAGAGGTCTCTGGGCAGTAGTCTAGATTCTCAAGCACCTACTTTTCTGTTAGATACCAAAGAAAAAGCCTAGAGCAACCTGGAATATGACTAGCTAGAGTTCCTATTTGGAACAGACCTGCCCAACTTACAAAGGATAAGAGCATACAGCTCCTCACCAATTATGTTCCAGCCAAGGTGTCAAATACTGGTGGTATCCACTTAGAGTTTATCTTTATACCCTCCCCACAGAAGTTTTGCCATGGAAATTAACCATATACTACTAAGTACTTTGTACCATAAAAAATCCAATGGTTAACCATGGTTCCCTACTAAGTGTTAACACATCTCTGGGCATACTTGGAACCTGGGTAGAGGCACACACCTTCTCAGCTGACCACTTACTCTTTTTGGATAAGCAGAGGTAGATACTGAGGTGTATCTAAATACTGAGGTGTAAGTAAATAGTGCATATACCGTATTCTTCAGACTTTACAGAAGCAACAGGATCTACATAGCAGCTTGCTTTCTTCTTCAACATCTAATAAATTCATTTTGATATATAATATGCTATAGGAACAGATCACAACTATCACTGACAATTTTTTAGAGTTGAGTATTGTTGTGCCTTCCTTTGGTGTGATGCAGGGGTGAAATTATTTTAGAGTAAATACTTAGGGATGAAATTATAGAACAGAGCCGGGCAGTGGTGGCGCACGCCTATAATCCTAGCTTTCGAGAGGCAGAGGCAGGCGGATCTCTGTGAGTTCGAGGCCAGCCTGGTCTACAAAGCGAGTTCCAGGACAGGTGCAAAGCTACACAGAGAAACCCTGTCTTGAAAAAAAACCAAAAAAGAAAAAAGAAATTATAGAACAGAAACAAAGCATATCAGGTATTGCCAAAGTTCTCTCTAAAACAGGTATAATAAATTAGCCCCCACAAGCACTGAACAAGAATTGCTATCTTAAGCCAGGTGACGCGCCTTTAATCCTAGCACTCAGTAGGCAAAGCCAGGCGGATCTCTGTGAGTTCGAGGCCAGCCTGGTCTACAGAATGAGATCCAGGACAGGCACCAAAAACTACACAGAGAAACCCTGTCTCAAAAAAAAAAATGCTATCTTGTTCCTCTTCTCAAGCCCCAAGTAGCTAACTCCAAGTGCACTGTTGCTCAGCTGATGACTATGAAATAACATGCCATCATGAATTCAGTTTGTAAGTCCCTGTCTATGTGCGGGGTTGAGCAACACCTATCTTAGTGTATTTATCAGTCAACTGAGGCTCATTTGTAAATTGATGTTTTGTCCCTTCAGATTGTCTGATGACAAATCTTGTCATTTCAGTTGTGTTTGGTGTTCTTCACACATTAAAAAACAAAAACAAACAACAACAACAACAAAAAACTCCATAAAAAACAAAAAACACTTCCTTTACACTTTGTAGTCAGTTTGGCTTATTTCAGATATCCTTTCCTTGAGGGTTCAGCAGTTAAGAGTACTGGCTGCTCAATTCCCAGCACCCACATGGTGGCTGAGAAATGACTGTGACTCCAATTCCAGGGGACGTGATGCCCTTTTCTGGCCTCTGAGGGCAGCAGGGACAGAAGTGGTGCACAGACACATAAATAAATGTTTTAAAAAGAAAAGTAATCCTTTCCTATTCTGAGATGGCAAACTCCTCTTCCAGATAGACCAAGGCTTTTTGTTTGTCCATTTTTAACTGATTTTTTTTAAGTGTTCTGTCTGTATATATGTCTGTGCACCATGTGCATACCTGGTGTCCAGAGGTCAGAAAAGTCTCAGAACACCTGGAACTGGAGTTACAGATGGTTGTGTGTGGTAGGAATTGAACACAGATCCTCTGAAAGAGCAGCTAATGCTCTTAATCACTGAGCCATCTCTCCAGCCTCTGTATATTTTTTTACAGACAAGGCTTCACTATGTAGGCCAAGCAAGCCTCGAACTCTGAGATTGCCTGACTCTGCTGGGATTAAAGAGGTGTGCCACCACATTCAGTTTTTGACTGAGCTTTAAAACCACCCGTGATTACTAGGCATAGTATGTACACATTTAATCACAACATTCTGGAAGCAGAAGCAAGGAGATCTCTGTGACTTCTAGGCCAGGCAGAGCAACACAGTTGGGATCTTGTACCTAAATAATAAATGATTTTGTGTGTGTGTGTGTGTCACATACACAGACGCGCGCGCACCTATAGAGTCCAGATGCATTGGATCCCCTGGAGGTAGAGTTACAAAGAGTTGTGAGCCACTTGACATGGGTGGTAGAACTCTAACCCTCTGCAATAGTATGGGCTCTCAACCACTGATCCATCTCTCTAGCTCCAACTGATTTTCTAATACTAAACAAACCTTTCATTACCAAGGAAAAAGCTACTGGTTCCTTTTTGTCTTTTTTTTTGGGGGGGGGGGGGTTGCGATTCTCCCTATGTAGCTCAGGCTAGCCTCAAACCCAATCCTCCTGCCTCAGTCTCCAAATAGTGCTGAAATT
Organism: Peromyscus attwateri; assembly: GCA_902168425.1. Lineage (NCBI taxonomy): Eukaryota > Metazoa > Chordata > Mammalia > Rodentia > Cricetidae > Peromyscus > Peromyscus attwateri. Next base: position 10,559 of record CABHPP010146178.1, read on the forward strand.
ACAGCTATGTATCATCATGCCCAACATGGTTTACTGGTTCTGGTTCTTCTTCAAGACACTAGTCCACCATTTTTTTCTGGGAAGACTTCTAAGCTACCATGTAGGGATAAAAATAACATGTCCCATGACTTCCTTATAACCATTCAGTTATCCAACTCCTCAAATTCCTCATAATCCTGCACTAGGCCATGCTGCCTGCCACAAAACAGGAGCTGGTTAAAAAAACATGAATAATACTTGGGCAAGAGGTACTATTTTTATTTTCCTTTTGGTTTTTGAAGGTAGGGTTTCTCTGTATAGCCCTGGCTGTCTTGCAACTCACTTTGTAGACCAGGCTAGCCTCAAACTCAGAGATCCACCTGCCTCTGCTCCCAAGTTCTGGGAATAAAAGCGTGTACCACCACACCCGGCAAATGTTTCATTTCTTCTCTTTCTTCTTCCCTCCCTCTTTCTCTCTCTGATTTTTTTTGAGACGGGATTTCTCTGTATAGTTTGGAATTCGTTCTGTAGACCAGGCTGGCCTCACACTCAGATTCACCTGTCTTTGCCTCCCAAGTGCTGAGACTAAAGGCGTGCGCCACCACTGCCCTGCTCTCTCTTTTATTTTTAAATTACACTTAGGTATTTACTGTGTGTGTGCCATGTTGCATGTATAGAGGTCACAGGACAACCTGATGGAGATGGTTCTCTCTTTCTACCATGTGAGTCCCAGGGCTCAAACTAGGGTCATCAGGCTTGGTGAAAAGTACCTAAACATACTACACCATCTCACTAATCCAGATAGTATTTCTCTGTTTTTTTTCCCATAGATATTTATTTTTATTTTATATGTATCAGTGTTTGCCTACATGTATGTATGTGTAGCACATATGTGCTTGGTACGCATGGAAGCCCAAAGGAGAATGTTGAATCTAGTTCCAGGTAGTTGTTAGCCACTCTGTAGGTGCTGGGAACTGAATCCAGGGCCTCTACAAAAGAAGTTAAGTTCTCTTAACTACTGAGCAATCTCTCTAGTCCCCAAATACTACTTATTACTGGTAACTTTAATACAGATTCAGGATTCTGAACAAAAAATTCCATGAAAGTAAAATTAAAATGAACACTATAATAGAAAGGGCTTCAAGTCTTAGACTACAAGGAGTCTTGGTGCCTTACAATGGAAATGAGACATAGACACCAATAGATATATTTTTTTTAAAAAATAGATTTAATCATGAGCTTTTGGTGAACTCAAAATAACAACAACAAAAAGGTGTGTTCAAGGGAGAGAAGAAGAGAGAAAGGAGAGAGACACTATGATCCACATAATAATAACTCAAGTTCTCAGTCTCCAACACCCCTTTCTTAGCTCAGAATTTGTCTTTCTCTGTGGGTTACATCAGTCTTTTCTAGAGTCTCAATGTTAAAAGACTTTTCATTTTTCCCCAAAATTTTAAGTAAGATTTAGTGATCTTACTTTGTAAAAAAAAAAAAAAAATTAGATTTAAATACTTTACTCATTTATATATTACTATCCTTCTAAATATCATAGAAATAACTCTTCAACATACTTGGTGCTAACAAATGCACCAATTTTATAAGTGAGCATGCCCCATATTGAATGCTTCACAATATAGCTTGTTAAGAGAAAATGCTCACCAAGAGCTGGATGTCAAGACGTAAGCCCAGTTTCCAGCAAAGGATGACCCAATGAAACCTGCTTCCTACTTCCCACTGTTGCTGGTACTTTTTATCCACTTTGGAGGAACAGAAGTGCAAATGGCTGTTGTCCAACAATAATAGACAATAATAAACAATGCTTAAGCAGTGTACTAAGAAATAGAGGATTCTGCAATAAAGGAATGTTCCTCAAATTTGGAAATCCTGTGGCATGACAAACAACTCAGAACCCACCAGAGTACTTACCTCATCCCTGTGTTTTTGACAGAAGACTAAAAACTGGGATGCTGAGTCTCCCTTCCTGCTCCGTGGAGCAGAAGCTGTGGACTTCTTCCTCCCAGGAGGAGATCCTACTCCTCTCTTAGGTTCAGCTTCTGCAATCTTTGGAGGGGTACTCTTTTCTGTGCCAGGGTCACTCTCTTGATTCTCAGCAGAACTAGACCTTTTGGTTCTTCGCCTTCTCTTCATAGGAATATCCTCGTCTTTCATAGATCCAGGGTCTGCAGAAGCTTCTTCACTGGCCCCTGAAGAGTCCACCATTTCTCCCAAAGGTTCTGCAACAATGCCAGCCTCCTTAGCTACTTGAGGGTTGAGGTGTAGCTGGTCCCCCACATAGAGGAAGGTGAATTTGGCTTTCCGCTCCTCTACTGACATGCTAGCAGCTTCCTCTGCTTGAACAATGCCCATTTCCCACTGGGCTCTCAATCTCCCTGAAATAGGTTTTAATAACTGGAAAAAAAAAACAAACAAAAAAAACGAATCATTATGAATTTTATTACATAATATAAAAGGTAACTCAATTAAAAGCACTTTTATAATATCAGATAAGGACAACCTATAAAAACCCAATAAAACTTTAGATATAACTCAGCTAACAACTATTGTTTCTTTAAACTAGAAATCAACTCTATTTTCTTTACCTAACAATTTATAAAAATAAATAAAAATCAGAAAATAAGTTATTTTTATGAGTCATCAATGAGTAAACTAAAAATAACATTCTTGGGTAAAAGTAAATGACAAATTTAGGCTAGGCATGGTGACTGACATCTTTTTTTCTTCTCTTTCTTTTTCTCTGTGTAGCCTTGGCTGTCCTGGAGCTTGCTTTGTAGACCAGGCTGGCCTCAAATCTACAAGAGATCCTCCCACCTCTGCCTCCAAAATGCTGGGATTAAAGACGTGCATCACCACACCCTGCTGGTAACTGGTATCTTTAATCCCAAGGCTACAGAGGCCGAAACAGGCAGATCTCTATGAATTCCAGGTTAGCCTAACTACACAGTTTCAGGCAAGTCAGGGCTACATAATAAGACTCTGCCTCTAAATAAATAAATAAATAAATAAATAAATAAATAAATAAATAAATAAGGTAAATGGCCAACATAAGAAATCACTTAAAGCAACTATAAGGTCAAAATAAAATAAACTTAGTAAGAATTAAAATTTTTGTTTAAAAACACATAAAAGGGACTTCTATCACCTTGATTTTCTCAGCTTTTGTGGGTGCCTGCTTGGCACTTTCTTGGCATAATTTTTCAAATTGTTCTTCTCCTTCAAAAGCAACAAGGCTCTTCTCAAATATCCAAGCTCTTTCTGGGGCATCACCAAAGAATTGTACATGATACTGGCGTGCACTTTTTTTCTGACCTAATTTTAAAAATAAAAACCACGAACATTAGAATTTGGGATGAAATTGGGCAAATCTACCAATAATTTAAAATTATTTTACTTGGTGCTGTTTGTGCTTATTAATTTCAGCATAAATTTTACCTTTTTATCCTCTATATACTCCATGCCCAAGAGGAAATTCACTAATCAGAGATAACAGAGAAGGTACAAAAGCAGACTGGGGGGGGGGGGGAGCTGAAATAAGAACATTTCTTCATCTTCCCTTTTAAATATCTTCTTAAAGAGATTTTAGACAGGACAAGACATCAGCAAAAGGGAGCTTTCAAAAAAGCAAACAGCAGCACTGAAAGGGCAATGCACTGGGCTGGACTCACTAACACATCCATCCCTACTACTGATGACTGGCCAGCCCAGTTCCAGGAGACCTGATACCCTCTTCTAGCCACCATGGGCACAATGCTTAGAATAAGAGTACTCAACCTTAAGAGCAGCTGAGACTATAGCAAACCCTCAGATATTCCTTGGTGTCACTCTTAGCTGTAGGGAAAAACATCTCTCAATGCAGCCAGAGGGATGAGCAAAGAGACTACTATCCCCTGAAATTTCAGAATTTCCTGAGGTTGAAGTAGAGGTAGAACACAGGTAAGCCAGCCAAAAAGTAGATCTCAGTAATAAAAATAAAAAAGATCTTTAACCCTTATCCTAATGGAAATAAAAGCAGACTTCCTGGATAGATAAAACACCCAGAAGAAAAACATCTTCATTGAATCTTTCAAAGACACCTCAGGCAATGGTGACACATGCCTTTGATCCCAGCACTTGGGAGGCAGAGGCAGGTGGATCTCTGTGAGTTCGAGGCCAGCCTGGTCTACAGAGCAAGTTCTAGAACAGCCAGGGCTGTTGCATAGAAAAACCTTGGGGGGTTGGGGGACAAACAAAAGAAGATGCCACCAATAAAGGGGCTCAAGGTGAGTCCAACTCTCTAAGGCAACCCTCTGCTTAGAGAGAACTGGGATAAAAGGAGTGTGCCACCACGCTTGGCTAATTTTTACTTTTATTGTTTTATGTGTATAGGTATTTTGCCTACACATATGTCTGGGTTCAATTCCTAACACCTATATGGCATCTAACAACCATCTGTTAACTCCAGTTGCAGGGGACCCAATGCCCTCTTCTGGCCTCCAACATGTGTGCATAAACACACTCAGACAAACACTCATACATATAAAATAAAAAGAAGTAAAATATATTTTTTAAAAAATCCTAACGGCTGGAGAGATGGCTCAGAGGTTAAGAGCACTGGCTGCTCTTCTAAAGGACCTGAGTTCAACTCCCAGCACCCACAATGGTGGCTCACAATCATCTATAATGAGATCTAGTGCCCTCTTCTGGTGCACAAGCATACATGCATGTAGAACACTGTATATATAATAAATAAATAAAATCTTTTTTTTTTCTTTTTATTATTTATTTATTTTTATTTTATGTGTTTTGCCTGGCTGTATTTCTGTGTGAGGGTGTCAGGTCCCCTGGAACTGGAGTTACAGACAGTTGTGAGCCGCCATGTGGGTGCTGGGAACTGAACCCAGGTCTTCTGGCTGAGCCATTTCTCCAGCCCCAATAAATAAAATCTTTAAAAAAAAAAAAAAAATTCTTAAGGCCAAAGAGATGACTCAGTGGTTAAGAGCACTTGCTGTTCTTTTTTTTTTTTTTTTTTGAGACAGGGTTTCTCTGTGTAGCTTTGGAGCCTTTCCTGGACCACACTCTGTAGCCTAGGTTGGCCTCAAACTCAGAGATCCGCCTGCCTTTTCCTCCCAAGTGCTAGGATTAAAGTCGTGCACCACCACTCAGCACACTTGCTGTTCTTACAGAGGAGTCATGTCTGATCAGTCCCCCAGAATCCCATTATGGTAACTGATAACTGTTCATAATTCCAGTTCCAGGGGATCCAGTGCCTTTCCTGGCCTCCTTCAGCACTAGTACACATACATACACTCATACAACAAATACTCATACAACACTTTAAAAAAAAAATGGTACACACCTTTAATCCCAGCACTTGGGAGACAGAGGCAGGTGGATCTCTGTGAGTTTAAGACCAGCCTCATCTACAGAGGAAGTTTCAGGACAGCCAGGGATAAACAGAGAAACTCTGTCTTAAAAAACAAAAAACAGACAGACAAACAAACAAATTACCTCTCAATTGGGGAGGAGAAGGCAGGAGTTAACTCTTCACTATCAATTTTTCATTACAAAAATTTTATTGTACTTTATTGTGCATTTGTGTTCTATATGCATGTACATCTGTGTGAGGGCATCAGATCCCTTGGAATTGGAGTTATAGACAGTTGTGAGCTGCTATGAGAGTGCTGGGAATTGAACCTGGGTCCTCTGGAATAGCAGCCAGTGCTCTTAACCTCTAAGACAACTCTCCAGCCCTCGTTACAAATTTTTTTTGTTGTTGTTTTTGTTTTTCGAGACAGGGTTTCTCTGTGTAGCTTTGGAGCCTGTCCTGGATCTTGCTCTGTAGACCAGGCTGGCCTCGAACTCACAGAGATTCACCTGGCTCTGCCTCCCAAGTGCTGGGATTAAAGGCGTGCGCCACCACCGCCAGCGCAAATTTTTAAGACTCCTTTTTAATTTTTCTGTTGTGTTCTTTTTTGAGAAAAGGTCTCACTATGTAGACTTGACTGGCCTTGAACTCATAGAGCTCCATCTGTCTCTGTCTCCAGGTGCTAGGATTAAAGGAGTATGCCACCATGCTCAGCTTTTTCATTATTTGTTGATCTACACACATACAAACACATATCTACATACATACACACATACATACATGCTTTGCTATATGGTTCTGAGGATCAAATCCAGGGCCTTAAACATAACTAGACAAATATTTATCACCCAGTAGAATTTGTTTAGAAATATGCAAACTTGAAAATGCCTTGAAGAACAGCGACATAGCTACGTTAAGATGTCCATGTTCCGGGCAAGAGAGATGGCTCAGTGGTTAAGAGTACTGACTGCTCTTCCAAAGGTCCTGAGTTCAATTCCCAGCAACCACATGGTGGTTCACAACCATCTGTAATGAGATCTGGTGCCCTCTTCTGGCCTGCAGGCATAATGCAGGCAGAACACTGTTAACATAGTAAAAAAATTTTTAAAAAAAAAAAAAAAAAAGATGCCCATGATCCTATAAGTAACTCTTTACCTCTCCTCTTATTAATAATGCTAATTAAACTAATTGTTTTTGTTTTCCTCAAAAAAGAAAAGAAAAAGTCATAAAAGTAGGAAAGCCAGCTAGGACGAAGAAGCGGGTAAGAGGAAGACAAGAGAGAGTAATTGGATTGAGTCTAATCAAAATGTATGCATATGTATGAAAAATGTCATAATGAAGCCCATTGTGTATAATATTACTTTAAGCTAATAAGAAACTTTAAAAAAAGAACCAAAGAAACGCCAAGCAGTTGGTGAGTTTTGCCAATACTTTAATCTTTTCATAGTATTGAAAGTTAATATAGATATGTGTCATAGTTTCATAATGAAGAAAATCTTTATACAGTATATAATGAATTGCTATTAATTTAAATGATGTTTAGAAATAGTTAATGTCAGGCTGGAAAGATGGCTCAGCAGTTAAGAGCACTTGCTGCTCTTCCAGAAGAGCCAAGTTCTATTTCCAGCACCCACACTGCATGGCTCACAACCACCTGCAACTCCAACTTAGAAGGATCTGATGCGTCTGGTCTCCACAAGAACCTGCACTCACACATACACACACATAGACATATACACATAACTTAAAAGTTTTTTTTTTTTTTTTTTTTTTAAGGAAGAAAGAAATTTAATGTCTAGCCAAGGGTGATGGCAAACACCTTTAATCCCAGTACTCAGAATGCAGATTCAGGTTTATCTCTGCAAGTTTGAAGTGAGTCTGGTCGGTCTATTGGGAGAAATCCAGGCCAACCAGGGCTATATAGAGAAACCTTGTCTCAAAAAATAAAAAGTTAATAACACAGAAAGGATAATCTTGATATATCTGTTGACAAATAGATTACTATAGCTTGGCCCAAAGTTTGTAAAATAATGTTACTTTTTAAAGATTTATTTGTGTATCTTAAGTGTAAGTCTGCCAGCCAGGAACCAGCCAGTCAGCCACAGAAGAAACAGGAAAGAAGAATAGACAGTACATAGATGAGGTAAACAAGCCTCAGGGAAGCACATAGATTGAAAGAAGTGGGCTAATTTAAGTTTAAAAACAAAAAACAACAACAAAAAAAACCCAACTAGCTAGAAACAAGTCTAAACTAAGGCTGAACATTCATAATTAATAATTAAGTTTCTGTGTCATGATTTGGAGGCTGGTGGTCCAAGAAAGCCTGCTACATCTGGCTGTCCTGGAACTTACTTTTATAGACCAGGCTGGCTGACCTCAAACTCACAGAAATACACCTGCCTCCGCCTCCCGAGTGCTGCGATTAACTCGTGTGTCACCACTACCTGACTTCTGTACAGAGTTATATAGACAGTTACATACAATTATAGTTGTGAGCCACTATGTGGGTGCTGGGAATTGAACTGAGGACCTCTGGAAGAGCAACCAGTGCTCTTAACCGCTGAGCCATCTCTCAAGCCCCTACTTTTTTAGTTGAGACAAGGTCCCACTATGTAGCCCTGGCCAGCCTCAAGCTCACAGAGATCTAACTGTCTCTGCTTCCTCGATGCTGGGAGTAAAGGTGTGTGACACCATGCCCAAATACTTTTTTTTTTTCTTTTAGACAGGACCTCACTATGTTGCTTAGACTGACCTCAATTTACAATCCTTTTTTTTTTTTTGAGACAGGGTGTCTCTGTGTAGCTTTGCGCCTTTCCTGGAGCTCACTTGGTAGCCCAGGCTGGCCTCGAACTCACAGAGATCCGCCTGCCTCTGCCTCCCGAGTGCTGGGATTAAAGGCGTGCGCCACCAACGCCCGGCTACAATCTTTTTTCTTTATAGCACCTCCTCAGTGCTAGAATTATAGGCATAAACTACCACACTAGGCTTAAGTATTGCATTTCTAGAGTTCTTTCCTGACTTTCTTTTTGTTGTTGTTGTTGTTGTTGTTTCCAGACAGGGTTTCTCTGTGTAGTTCTGGAGCATGTCCTGGAACTTGCTCTGTAGACCAGCTGGCCTTGAACTCACAAAGATCTGCCTACCTCTGCCTCCTTAGTACTGGGATTAAAGGCATGCCTCATCACATGCACATCTTTCTTTTCTTTTTTTTTATGAGTATCTTTAACCTGTAAGAATTTTATTTGGGAGCTGAAGAGATGGCTCAGCAGTTAAGAGTGCTTGCTGTTTTTCCAGAGTACCCAAATTCAATTCCTAGCACCCACATAGTGGCTCACAACTGCCTGTAAGGGAATCCTAGGCTTCTGGCCTCCTAGGGTCCTGTACTCATGTGCACATACTACCACATAGATACACTTACATACACATACACACACCACATACACATAATTAAGATAATAAAAGTAGCCAGGCAGTTTTGGCGCACTCCTTTAATCCCAGCACTTGGGAGCCAGAAGCAGGTGGATCTCTGAGTTCAAGGCCAGCCTGGTCTACAGAGACAAGGACAGCCAAGGCTATACAGTCAAACTCTGTCTTGAAACTCCAATAATAATAATAATAATAATAATAGAAGAAGAAAGTAAATCTTGCCAGGCAATGGTGGTGCATGCCTTTAATCCCAGCACTCGGGAGGCAGAGGCAGGCAGATCTCTGTGAGTTCGAGGTCAGCCTGGACTGCCAAGTGAATTCTAGGAAAGGCACAAAGCTACACAGAGAAACCAAAACCCTGTCTCTAAAAACCTAAAAAAATAAAAATAAAAAAACAAACAAACAAAAAAAAACCAAAAAAAAAAAAACAAACAAAAGGTAAATATTTATTTTATCAAAGATTTTTATTTTGACATAAGTGAGTACTTTGATGTTCTGCTCTAAATATTTTCAATTTTTTACTTTGTGTGTGTGTGTGTGTGTGTGTGTGTGTGTGTGTGTGTGTGTGTGGTGTGGAGGTCAAACAACAGACAACTTTCCAGGATAACAGGAGTTATTGTTCTACCTTGAGTTTCAGGAATCAAACTCAGATAGTCAAGATTACTGATCAAGCACTTTTTATCTGCTGAGCCATCTCACCATCCCTAACATTCTATTTTATCACATAATTAGCCAGTTATCCAGCATCAATGATTAGTAATCTTTTCTTACTATGCAAATCTAATGTTCATGAATCACAATCTGTATGACCCCTGCCCACATGTACTTAGAAGAGCCTGTCCCCTCTAAACATTCTGGAGTCCAGTTGAGCACTATGCTCCTTTCTTCTCTTAACACCTCTCATCAAAACAGTCCACAGTGTGACCCCAGGCCCTCTAAACTAGAGAGAGGTTTGCCCAGAGATTCTCCAGATTCTGTGGAGCCTACTGAGTTGCCTTGTATATACTCAGAGTCAATCCCACAAGACACAAGACCACCTCAGAGCTCAACCTGAGAAAGAAGAAAAGCCTTAAATGCAAGCAAGGCCAGCTACGTACAGAAACAAGAATAAAGCACAGAGAAAGTCACATAGACAAAAGACCACAGAACTCCAAAGGACAAAAGATAGGCATCAGCATGCTTGAGGTTATGATTTAGACCTTGGTGGGACACGAAAGCCCCCAACTAGGTAAAGTAGAAGCTGACAGAAATTACAAGTAGAAGCTGGAAGATATATTATCTCAGTGGAGAAAACTATTTTTTAACATTTATTCTCTGTGTGTGTTTATGCACATGCATGTGCACATCACAATGTGCACTGATTTTTCCATCCACCATGTGAGAACTAGACATCAAACTCAGGTCATTAGGGTTGGTAGGTAGCAAGTACATTTACCCACTGAGCCTTCTTGCCATCCCTTGGTGAGAAATTTTAACACTGTTCTGTATAAACAGACTAAAAATTCTGGACACTGTAGTTAGTGTATAAATGATGCAGAAGTTAGATTTACTATTTTGAACAGCTGAAAAGAAAGTGGCAGCTCCTCTTATAACCCCCCAACATGACTGCACCAAGGCTATAAATGACACATGAAGGGGTTCATCCTCCCTCAAAGGGATACATATACATTCCCAGTCTGGACACCTTGAGGTAAATCTCAGGGTTCCCAGAGCACCTTGGGAAGGATTCCCCTCATTCTGGAAAAAAATTAGAATATCAAAAGTCCTCCAGGGAGACAAAGACAAAACCAAACAACAGGTTCCTCTCCTGCTACCAGCCCTACAAACTATAACTGTTTCTCATCACCACAGCAAAACCCTACACCCTTACAACAGAAGCCAAGGCAGAATGCAGCAAGGTGGTCAGATTCTCCTTATCTTGAGCACATCCCTTCAGTCCAAACTTGCCAGGAACTATGATCCTATGTCATTCCCTACAACTGCCTGCCCACAGCCAGCCAACAAACCTGTGTGGCATGCAGGTGACAACACAAGGACCCAGACCCAACTGGGAGCAGGTACCACTCCTATCAGACCTCAAGACTATGGCCAAAGACCAAGAAGCAAATGCTTTGGTAAACCACAAAGGGCCACACAAGACTGAGTGGCCAGCAGCAGTTCTGGGCCAGAATATCAAAATCTTGTATAGCCACACAACTGTGGTTGCCCACATTTCTGAGAAACACAGGTCAAGAGCATAAACTTGTCCAGTCAAACTCTATTCCTAACACACCTCACCTTCTTCAAATCAAATTCAAAACTTTACTCTAGAAGAAGTTTCCAAAGCCAGGCACAGTAGCACAAACCCCAGTACTAGAGGCTGAAGCAGAAGGATCATAACTACAAGACCAGCTTGAGCTATACAGACCAAGTCTAAAAAATAAACAAACAAAAACCAAACCCACTCAAACCACACAATCCTTTATTACTTTTCCCCTCAAACCACATTCTGTGGGGTTGTTCCTATGAAATTAACATACTTAGGGGCTAAATTATTTTTAATTTGCTTTGTATCAGTAACTACGTTTTAAATATATTCTTTTGCTTTTTGTTTGTTTGTTTTGTTTTTTGTTTTTCGAGACAGGGTTTCTTTGTGCAGCTTTGGAGCCTGTCCTGGAACTGAGGCTGGCTTTGAACTCCCAGAGATCAACCTGGCTCTGCCTCCTGAGTGCTGAGATTAAAGGCGTGCGCCACCACTGCCCGGCTAATATATTCTTTAATTGTTTCATGAGCAAATTTATCTATTCAAATTTTCTAAGTCAAAGATTATCATTTCTAGCTTTCCCCCTTCCCAAGTCTAATGAAATAAATGGAGATTTTTATAATTCAAATTTATTATAAAATATTAATCTACAAATAAGCAATCACTATATATTTACGCAGTAATTTTTGTCATAAAACTTGGGAGCTAATGCAAAGGTAAAGACTGTTTCCCCAGCTAGAGAGAGAGACAGCTCAGTAGTTTACAGCACTTGTTCTTGCAGAGGACCCAGGTTCAGTTCTTACCACACATGTGGTAGCTCATAACCATCCATAAGTCCAGTTTCAGGAGAGCCAATGCCTTCTGGCCTCTATGGGCATCAGTTATACATGTGGCTCATGTACATACATGAAGGCAAAACACTCGCACATATAAAATAAATCTAACAATTTTTTTCTTAAACAGTTGTTTCCCTGTTAGTTCAATCAGATGAAGCCTATATTTAAGACATGAATGTGTCACATCTGAACCAATCACCCACCTTGGGCAAAGATGCAAAAGTAGCTAGTAAGGCCATTCAGCAAAGCATGAGAAACATGCAAATTAGAAAAGTTTGGTGCAAATGAGGAATATGGGAAAAAGAGTCAATATTTAGTACCTTTAAGCTTGGTATGGTTGTGAAGGAGTGGATCAGCAGAAACCATGCAAGGCCACCAAGGGTAACCTGACACTTTGGACCACACCAAATCACCCACGTTGTATTTCAACAAGAGGTCTCTGTCTCTGCCAGTATTTGGACAGGACTCCTTCTTAACTGGAATCTGAAAAGCGAACAACAAAAGACAAATATTAACATTTAGTAATTATCCTTAAATTCAGCCTTCTATCTACAAAGAACAAGTATTAATCAAAGGTTTAAAACCAGAAGTTAATTAAAGGCTCAAATCATGTATGGAGAGGACTAGGGGTATAACTCATTGGAAGAGCACTTGTCTTCATGCTTAAGGCCCTGAATTCAGTCTTCAGAGAATGTTCCCCTTAAAGTATTTTAGATTTCATCTTCACTATCAATCACTTCTCACAACTGCTTTCTCTCATTCTCACCTACAGCATTATCAGAAAGCTGGACACACAGCAAATTCTCAATATTACAAAGTTGGTGCTTTATTCACAGAACCCTCCAAACATATTGCCCCTACTCTGACCACATAAGTATCTGATAGTGGATCTTTGAGAATATGTGCCTCAATCAATATATCAACCTCCTGTGCTGAAGCAGAGGCCCTAGCTCCACCATTAGTGTAAAGATGAGCACTTTGTACCCATGTATGAGCATGTGTTCTGAGTGTTCCAAGATCTCTTAAGCTCAGTTTCCCCATCTCTGGAACATGGGCAAATTGAACATCCTCTTAGAGCAATTCTTCCCCAAGACATTCCCCAAGGCTCCTGTTGCATAATTACTCTCAAATCTCATTGGCTATTAGAAATCTGTAAGTATGGCACTGAAGGCTACTGGAGATTCACATTATATTTTCAAGAGATATTAGTGCTAAAATGATTGCACAGCATCTCAGTATTCTATTCCTCACTGTGTAAGTAGAGGATAATTTTAACCAAATCCAGTGGCAGAAGTAGGAAGAAAAGTCCAGTCTGTGACAACATGCATAGGCCTCCTCAAAGAACTGTGAAAGCTTAAGGTTCACCTCATCTATAGGCATATCCAAAAACCTCTGAATCAGCCCAGGTTATTATACTGGTCTTTTAAAAGATTGACCTTTGGGCTGCACATGGTGGTACATACCCTTAATCTCAAATTCCAGCATCTAGGAAGCAGAGACAGACCTATGAGTTCCAGGCAAGGGCTACATAGTGTCCCCTTCCACTCCAAAAAAAGGAAAAACAAAGATTTACTTTTGGAATTATATTAGCAAGAGAAGAACAGCTCTTCAAAACCACTGTTTTTAAACCCTCAAAGTACTTTGTGGTTTTAAGAATTTCAAGGAAATTTCAACTGTTCTTCATGTGTGGTAATTCTGAACAAAATTTCACAACTACAATTTTAAACTAAATATTTCAACTTTCATATGTCCCCAATTTTTATGAGTTTCAACTTACCTGCTCTGAGTTTTCCCAGATGCAACTGAATGTCAACAAACACCTAGTACCCTCCAGGCCATCACCCTGGATGAGCAGAGATCTGTTGGGTGTCCCTATTTCTTTGTACCAAGGCCAAGGTCACTTAACTGTCTTACATGATCTATACTTATTCAAGCGTCAGGACAACCCTGCAGGTCATTTTTATGACACTGGTGACATAAACCATCTAACAGAATAAGAACCACATGTTCTTCCACTTGAAGTTAGGGCTTTTCCTCCTCAGCCTTTGATGAATTAACCAGCACATGCCCACTTACATACAAAGTACTGGGCTCTGCAGTAAAAACCAAGAATAAGAAAGTGTGTGACATAGTCTAATTGTCAAGGAGGCAGCCAACTCCTGAACCACTTGGTTGAAGAGACCACAAAGTAGACAGTGGCATATGCAGAAAACATGACAGTAGCACCTCTGCACAGCACAGCTCTGCTCCATCATTCACTGTTCGGCACATACTTAAGTCTAATGTATCTCCACTAACCAGTCAGTCTAAGAATACCTGGCAGATGGAACCCATAAAAATAGTAGACCTAGCCGGGCGGTGGTGGCGCACGCCTTTAATCCCAGCACTCGGGAGGCAGAGCCAGGTGGATCTCTGTGAGTTCGAGGCCAGCCTGGGCTACCAAGTGAGTTCCAGGAAAGGCGCAAAGCTACACAGAGAAACCCTGTCTCGGAAAAAAAAAAAAAAAAAAAAAAAAAAAATAGTAGACCTAACAAAGTCGTGAAAAGTGACAGACCTAGATTCAGAAATAACTGCTCTTGTTTTTTTAGACAGGGTCTTAATATGTAACCCTGGCTGGTCTTGAACTCAGAGATCTGCCTACCTCTGTCTCCTGAGTGCTAGAATTAAAGGTTTTGACCACCACACCCGGCTTTCTTTCAGCCATTTTAATTCTGAATGGTTAACCCAACTAGGCCTCTCAAGTGGCACAACTAGTGGCTATGGTATCTAAAGATGGTAATATCCAAATATTTGGAAGCCCAACAACCAACTAGGAACCAAGCCTCAATCAATATCACCTGTACAGGACCAAGGCAAAAAAACAGCAACTGCCAGCACCAGGGTTGGTCCCCATCCCTTCCACCTGCCATCATATTTTTAAGGTATCGCACATGGGTCTCATGCACACATTCATTGTCACATAACCCAACAGAATCCTTCACAAATACCTTTTTATCTGCAGGACTTGAGATCTTGGACACTAAAGCTGCTTCCACAAGGCCCTGCTCCAGTAAAGAGTCATATTTTATGCTCCTCTTCCTGTTCCTCCTAGTCTTATTATCCGATTTTTGTCCATTTTCTTCTGACTGAGACACATCAGCAGCACTGTCACCACAAATTGAAGATTCAAAGAGAGGTTTCCCATTCATGTATGTTTTTGTGATTTTCAGTTTAATTTCTGGAGAGCCATTTTTAATAGGAGTAGTATTGGGTGGTGTCCCAATTCCTTTCACTTCCTGGGATTCAAAACACAATTTAGCATCATGAGCACCAGGTTCTCCATTAAACACTCGGGAAGTAAGATCTTTCAACTTCTCTGCTGGAAGAAAGGGGAGTGCATCATGGCCATTAAATTTCTGCATGACCCCCTCTTGTAGGCTGTTAGAAAGTTGAGCTTTGCTGAGGAATACAGAACATTCATGATTCACTTCACAGTTCTGAGTCTTCCCATTTGCATTGCCAAGGATTTCTGGTGCCTGCTTCATCTTCATGCACTTTACAACTTTCTGAACAGAAAGAGGGCTTTTTCTGATGCTAAATTCCATCCAGCCTAGATGCTTTGGTTCTTAGAACACTATAGCATTTAAAAAGAAAAAAAGTAAAAGGAAGGAAAAAAAAAATATTACATTTAAACCTAGGAGAAATGTGCCAATATCTCTATAGCTTTGTTGGAGTTGAGTTTTATTCTGTTTTGTCTTTTGAGGCACTTTATGATGTTTTATATAATAATCTAAACTGTAGAAGGCAATTTTCATATCACAAAATAATACAACTGAAAAGACAAATCATTTGTAAAAGGGAAAATAGTCAGGAGCAAAGTCCAAGTATACCACTACCACCAATAACTAATACGGCAGGGTGCCCACTTAAGAATTTAACTTGCAGGCTAGAGAGCTGGCTCAGAAGTTAAGAACCCCTAACTGCTCTTGCAGAGAACCCAGTTTCAGTTCCCAACACTACACGGTGGCTCACAACCACCCTTCACTCTAGGATCTGACACCCCTTCTGGCTTTCGCAAGAACTAGGCACACTTGTAGTACACAAACACACAAGCAAAATATCCATACACATTTGAAAAATTAAAATGAATTAAAAATTACAACAGTGAAGTAGATAGTATTAAAAAGACCGTATGTTGCCATACCAGAGTAGGATTATATTCTGAACTACACTGGAAGTTGAGGTAGGAAGAACACTTGTTCAGGACCTTTCTGAGCTACAGAATAAACTCAAAACCCACATAGCTAACTTAGTGATACTGTCTCAAAATAAAAAGGATAGAGAGCTAGGGGTGTGCTCAGCAGTAAGGTGACTGTGTGGTATGCACCAAACCCTAGGTTTAATCTTAACTATTAAGAAAGGTAAAAGGGAGATCTAAGTGGAAAATCTATAGCTAATAAATACTGTATCAAAAAAATCAAAATGTCAATGGATGGTTTTCTTGTTTTTTTGTTTTTGTATTCCTTGAGACAGGGTGTCTCAGTGTAGCTATGGAGCCTATCCTGGAACTCACTCTGTAGCCTAGGCTGGCCTCAAACTCACATAGATCCACCTGCCTCTGCCTCCCAGTGCTGGGATTAAAGGTGTGTGCCACCACCACCTGGCTGGGTGGTTTTCTTTTAAAGATGTATTATTTTATGTGCACCTGTGATTTGCCTGCATATGTCTGTGTACCACAGGAGCACTTAGTTCCCAGTGCCCATGGGGGTCAGAAGAGGGTATTGGATCCCATGGAATTGGAATTAAGGATGATTGTGAGCCACCATATGGGTGTTGGAATTGGAACCTAGGTCCACCACAAAAGGAGCAAGTTTTCTTAACCACTGAGCAATCTCTCCAACCCCTTAATAGACTATCTTAATGGCACACTGGAAGTTAGTTATAGTGGTATATGACTTTAATCCCAGCACTCAGGAGGCAGAGGCAGGAGGATCTCTCTGTGTTCAAGGCCTGACTGATCTATAGATTCCTTTTTTTAAAATAATATTTTCTTATTTATTTTTATTCATGTGTATGTCTATGTGTATGTATG
This sequence comes from Peromyscus attwateri, assembly GCA_902168425.1. NCBI lineage: Eukaryota > Metazoa > Chordata > Mammalia > Rodentia > Cricetidae > Peromyscus > Peromyscus attwateri. The sequence goes on from CABHPP010146178.1 coordinate 27,472, forward strand.
CCATGCACTTGCAGAGGCCATAAGGTATCAGATCCCCTGGAGCTGGAGTTATCAGGTAGCTTATAGCTGCCTGACATGGGTGCTGGAACTCAACTCATGTCCCGGGGAAGAGCAGTGCTCATCTTTAACCACTGAGAGATCTCTCCAGACCTATGGTCTAGAGTTTCAAAGGTCAGCCTAAACTACAAAGAGAGACCCTGTCTCAAAAAAACAAAAAAAAAATAAAAAAAAATAAAGCACATTGGAGAAAAAAAAAGAGTCAAAAAAAAAAAAAAAAAAAAAAAAAAAAAAAAACCTAAAAATAGATTTAAAATATTCAAGCCTTAAAAACAGGGGGGAAAAAATGCCAGATGGTGGTGGCGAATGCTTTTAATCCCAGCACTTGAGAGGCAGAGGCAGATGAATCTCTGTGAGTTCAAGGCCAACCTGGTCTACAGAATGAGTTCCAGGACAGTCAGGACTACACAGAAAAACCTTGTCTCAAAACAAAAACAAAAACAAACAAACAAACAAATAGGAGAAAAATTAGGAGAGGGGAGAATACAATTTCACTATGCTGTGGAACAAAATAAAAAGTCTGTATTCCCACCTTGCAAGTAAAGAGAGGATGAGGTAGAAAAAATATTGGGGGGGGGGGGCAATTTAGTAAGACTAATTAACAGAGTCAGTTTAGCAAATCCCAAGCATGATAAAAATACAAGGAATACATACCAAAGCACATAATTCAAACTGCTGAAAAAACAGAAAAAAATTTAAAAATAAAAAAATAAATAGATGACACTTATCAAACAGACTCAGTCGAGTCTAGGCTACACTGTAAGTTCAAGTCCATCCTGAGCTACACAGAGAGTATATTTCAAAAAATAAGAGCTTTAGGCTGGAGAGTTTCAGTAGGTATGGATATTTACTGGGGGCTGGAGGTGGCTCAACTGTTAAGAGTGTTTGCTACTCTTCCTGAGGACTCATATTCAATTCCCAGCCCCCACACACTGATTCACAACTGCCTGTAACTCCAGTTCCTGGGGATCCAACACCCTCTCTTCTGACCACTGTGGACACCAGGCACACATGTGGTCCACAAACATACATGCAGGCAAAACACATATACACATAAAATACAACAAATAAATCTTATTCAAATTTTTAAAAAGTAGCCAGGCAGTGGTGGTGCACGCCTTTAATCCTAGCACTCGGGAAGCAGAGGCAGGCGGATCTCTGTGACTTTGAGGCCAGTCTGGGCTAGAATGAGTTCCAGGAAAGGCACCAAAGCTACACAGATTAAACACTGTCTCGAGAAAAAAAACGGTGTGCATACTGCTCTTCCTCAGGACCCAAGCTCAGTTCCTAGCACCTATTTTCCTAGCAGCTCACAAAAAAATTCTGTAACTCCAGCTCCAGGGAGATCTGATTTGGGAAGATCTGATGTCTCTTGCTTCCAGGGGAACCTGCATTCACATACATATACCCACACACAGACATACACAGTTAAAGATAAAATAAATCTCTAGAAAACAACAATGAATAAATAGATAAATCATGGGCTAGGTGATACAGCTCACTAGTGGAGTGTTTGTCTAGCATGCATACAGCTCTATCTAAATTCAATCTACAGCAACAAAAACTTTAAATATCCATTTAAATACAAAACAGTTGTGGGATAATCTTTTTGTACACTGTGAAAATGTGTCTTTGCCAAGGCACCTTCTAATTGGTTTAATAAAGAGCTAAAAGGCCAATAGCTAGGCAGGGAGAAAAGGACGGACTTCCGAGCAGAGAGAAGAACTTGGGATGCCAGAGACACCAAGGAGACACTGAAAACGTTGAACGTATGGTACAAGGAGAGGTAACTGCGGTACAAGGAGAGGTAACTGAGCTACAGGACAGAACGTAGATTAACAGAAACAGGTTAATTTGAGTTGTAAGAGTTAGCTGAGGAAAAGCCTAAATGAAGGCTAAACTTTCAATTAATAGTCTCCACATCCTTATTTATGAGCTGGCGGTCCAAAGAAAAGTCCGACTACAAATAGTAATATAGATGGTAACTTATCAGAAACCAAGGCCAGGGGCTGGAGAGATGGTTCAGAGGTTAAGCACACTGACTGCTCCTCTAGAGGACCCAAGGTTCAATTCCTAGCACCCATAGGGAGGCTCACAATCTTCTGTAACTACAGTCACAGAAGATATGACCTGACATCCTCTACTGGCTTCTTGGGTACCAGGAATGCACGTGTTACACAGACATGCAGACAAAATACCCATACATATTTTTTTTCATTTTATTTTTTATGTGTGTTGGTATTCTGCCTTCATGTATGTCTGTGTGAAGGTGTCAGATCCCCTGGAACTGAAGTTACAAACAGTTGTGAGCTGCCATGTGGATGCTGGGAATTGAACCTGGGTACTTTGGAAGAGCAGCCAGTGCTCTTAGCCATTGAACCATCTTTCCAGGCCCCCATAAAAATTATTTTAATTAAAAAAGAAAGGTCAGAAGGCAGTATATTATTGTAAGAAAAATTGTCAATTTAACATATAGAAAAAATATCCTCCAAGAATAATGACCAAACGCATTGAGAGAAAAACAAATTAAAAAGTTGTTACCAGCAGGCATGTAAGAAATGCTTGTGGGGAGAGCAGATATTTACCACTGGAGAAATAGCTCAGCTAGTAAAGTCACTTGCAGGACTGGGAAGAGAAATTCAAATCCCCAAAATTCAAGTAAAGTTGGAATGAGAGAACTGATTTCACAAAGTTGTCCTCTTATCTTTTTTTTTTTTTTTTTTTGGTTTTTCGAGACAGGGTTTCTCTGTGTAGCTTTGCGCCTTTCCTGGAGCTCACTTGGTAGCCCAGGCTGGCCTCGAACTCACAGAGATCCGCCTGCCTCTGCCTCCCGAGTGCTGGGATTAAAGGCGTGCGCCACCAACGCCCGGCTATGTCCTCTTATCTTGACATAGGCCTATAGACACATCTTTGAATACAGAAAGAGGTACAATTTTTTTTTTTTTTTAAAGTTCAAGGTGAAAGTCAGGTGTAGTGGTTATGGGCCTTTAATCCTGAACCTGGCACTTGGGAAGTGGAAGCAGAGAGATTTATGTAACTTCGATGTGTGCCTGGTCTACACAGAAAGTTCTAGCCATAAAGAGTGAGATTCTGACTGAAATAATTAATTAAAATTAAAACAACGTGCCGGACAATGGTGGCACATTCCTTTAATCTCAAGGAGGCAGAGGCAAGCGGATCTCTGTGAGTTCAAGGACAGCATGGTCTACAGAGTGACTTCCAGGACAGGCTCCAAAGTTACAGAGAAACCCTGTCTCAAAAAAACAAAAACAAAAAAAAGGTAAAAAAGCAAAACAATGTAATTATGCTTATTTCCACAAAAATAACTTTTTTTTTTTTTTTGAGATAGAATCTTCCTATATAGCCCTGGCCTGAAACTAACTATGCAGGCCAAGCTGACTCTGAACCAGATCCCACCTGGCTTTTTGAAAATTTGGTTGTTTTTTTTTTTTTTTTTTTTTTTTTTCTTTTTTATTTTTTTTTTTTTACATTGCTGGGGATTGAAGCCAGGACCTCATACATACTAGGTAAATAATGTTCTACCACTGAGCTGCACCCCCAGGCCCACATATACACATTTAAATGGTCAATATGGTAAATTTTTTTTAATATATATGTTACCCCACACATACACCCGATTAGAAGTAGACAAAGACTGCTTTCAAGGAGCTTACATCCTAAAGAGAGGTCTAGGAAACCAGGGAAGAATAAGAGAAAGGCAATTTTCAAAGGAAACCTGGCATTCATATTAAGAGTTTCCTATGCTTAGAGAAAGATAAATAAAACAGGCCACCAGATTGGTGTAGAAACTTCAGCACTTGAAAGATAAAATCTTTATCACTAAGAGTCCAAAAGCATAAGTTAGGATGGAATTACTAAGTTAGGATGACTCAGTGGGAGAGCTCTTACCTAGCATGTCCTAGATCCTATGTTCCACAGATCTCTAAGACCTAAGATTTCTTTAAAATCCCAAAGACTTTAAAAGAAGAAATAAGAATTGCTGGAGACTGTGAGACCCAGCAGATAAAAGTGATTAACAATCAACAACAAAACAAGCCTGTCTACCTGAATTCAATCCTTGGAACCCACAAAAAGGTGGAAGGGAGATTCCAAAAAAATTGTCCTCTGACCAACTTGTAAAGAAAAATAATCTCTTTACTAGAGCTTTCTGCGCAGCTAAATTATCATGCAAACATGGAGCTGAAGACACCAAATGTGCAGATGAAGGGAGGCTTACACATATAGCCTTTTCACAAAGAGATGCTAGGAACTTCACCAAGATTATAAACCCAGAAGGAAATATCAGTCAGCAAAGTTGAGAAGAGTTGGTAATTCTAAAACAATTCTAAACCATTTTTATATTTGAAGATTTACACATACATACATACATACATACATACATACATACATAAGCTGGACAAAGAAGACCTCATACTGAAAGACCCACTACAAGCCTGGCAGCAGTGGCGCACGCCTTTAATTCCAGCACTCAGGAGGCAGAGCCAGACGGATCTCTGTGAGTTCGAAGCCAGCCTGGTCTATAGAGCGAGATCCAGGAGAGGCACCAAAACTTCATGGAGAAACCCTGTCTCGAAAAACCAAAAAAGAAAAAAAAAAAAAAAAAGAAAAAGAAAAGAAAGAAAGACTCACTATGGACTGCATTGCATTCATGAATCCAGGGCAGCTGTGGTCAAGGTCTAAACAAGGCTGGGCCCTTCAACATTTCATCATGAATGCTAGAGAAGCTCATGAGGCTCCACCTCTCCTGAGAGACTACTGGAAGTTAATGGTTGTTGGGAAATCTTCAGTGGTACAGCTATAGGTAAATTGCCTATGCTCCAGTAAATAACTTCCTACCAAGTTCATGCGAGTAGCCATACTTACAGTGTGTCACACACACATACACACAAAATGAAATTACAAAAGAAACTTGGGAAGAAAGGTTTCAGCAGGAAAGAGAAGGGGTGGAGAAAGTACGAGGGATAAAAAAAATGACCAAAATTTATTATGAATGTTTAAAATTGTCGTAGAATAAAAAAGTCATTATATTGTATAATTTCATCTATAGGAAATATCCAAAATAGGTAAATGCATAGAGACAGAAAATAGCATGGTTTTCAAGAGCTAAGAGGAAATTAGGAAGGGAAGTGACTTAGTTCAAATTTTTATGTTAAGATAATTTAAAGCCAGGCAGTGGCTTGAATCCCAGCACTTGGGAGGCCTGGTCTACAGTTCCAGGACAGCCAGAGCTACACAGAGAAACCCTGTGTGTGTGTGTGTGGGGGGGGGGGGGGGGACGACAAGAGAGGGAGAGGTATAAAGTGTATTTGAGTATGACTGTCCTTGTTCTACATTTCTACCTCCAGAAATGTCCCAGAGGTTCCTTTGACTGAGCACAATGTGACAGTGCCACACTGGGGTGATAGCTCAATGAGTAAAATGCTTGTATAGTGTAAGTACAAGAACCTGAGTTCGGCTGGGTGGTGATGGCTTTAATCTCAGCACTCAAAAGAGGCAGAGGCAGGTACACCCTCTGAGTTTTGAGGCCAGTCTGGTATAGAGTGAGTTCCAGGACAGCCAGAGTTGCACAGAGAAATCCTGAAGGGAGGGAAGGAGGAGGGAAGGCAAGCAAGCGAAAGAACAAACATGAGTTCAGATCCCCAGAATTCAGGGAAATCTAAATGCAATACCACACATTTGTAATCTTGGCATTTTTACATTGAGATGGAAGCCAGAATTCCCAAAAGCTTGTGAGCCACCTAGCCTGGTGTATACAAAGGCAAACTACTAGAGACTGTCTCAAATAAGGTACAATGTGAGGACAAAAAAACCTGGGGCTGTCCTCTGACTTCCACATGCTTGCTGTGGCATACGCATACACCTTACACACCCATAACAATTAAAGAAAAAGAGGCCATCAACTTTAAAAGGGTATTTATATAGAGGAGGGTTCTGTTGAGGAGGAAAGGAAAAGAGGAATGATGTAAGTATATTATAATCTCAAAAAATTTTTAATTACTTAAAAAATAATAATAGAGTCTGGGAGATACAGCTCAGTGATAACTTGTCTAGCATGCACAAGGCCCAATTTCTAAAACCTGCACAAATAGTAATAATAGTCCAAGGACCCACAGCAGGGCCCTGGATTGCTCTCCAGTGGACTCGTGGCTTCTGCTTCTTCACTCAGTTAGTTCACTAAATCATCAAGATCCCTGAGAGAGCAAGAACATAATGGTAATAGAGAAACAAACTTGGGTTTAGATTTGCAAGGCAGAAACTGAACAAATAAAAAGCACTAATATTTATTTCAAATGAATTTTAAGCTGGGCATGGTGGCTAACTCCTGTGATCCCAGCACCTAGGAGGTAGAGGCAGGCAGATCTCTGTGAGTTCAAGGCCAGTCTAGGACAGTTGTAGGACAGTCAAGACTAGATAGTGAGACCATGACTTAAAAGGGGAAAAAAAGGAAAAACAAGAGTGGTATCATATACCTATAATCTCAGAACTTTCAAAGTAGAGGAAGAAGGGTGGAGACGAGAGGATCTCAGATTCAAGGCCAGCTTAGAGTACATGAAATTGTCTCACAAAAAGCAAAACGACCACAGAAGGAAAAAAGAGGGAAGGACTAATTTCCCTACATGCACCTTTCTCAATAGCCTCATTCTGAGTTTTTACTTTTGATAGTATTGCTTCTTCTGCTGAAATACATTTCTCTCTCCCATTTGCTAGAAATTAGACAAAGTACTCACTCTCCTAACAGTTCATGCTTATCTCAAGTGGCCAAGTGAATGAATCTGAACAGAAAAGCAACAAGGAACAGACAGAGGAGGAATGCCACAAGGACCCTCTGGTCAGACACCAGACAGTGCAATATCCAAGTCATATTCAGACAAAACCCTGAAGTTACGGGTTGGCCACATTCTTCTTTGCCACCATGCAAATTTCTTTTGTGATCTGGGCAGAGGGTATGTCAGTTTTTCCTTCAGTCCACATGTACTGCACATCTCCACATGTAACTCAGTTCTAGGGATACAAATGTGAAGACAAGGTAAGTGCTCCACCTTTACAGAGCTTCCACATAAGCAAAGGCGGCAAGGAGAAAACAAATGAGGTCATTTCTGCAATAGCAGGGGGCAGGGAAAAAAAGAGCAGCTTAAAGGAATCCAGAGAGCGAAGAAACAATTTTATTTCTTTTTATGTGTATGGGTGTTTTGCCTGCATGTATATCCATGCAACACTCAAAGGCCTGGTGCACATGGAAGCCAAAAAGGTTATCAGATTCCCCCAGAACTAGTAACAGACAATTGTGAGGTCATGTTGGTGCTAGGAATTGAACCTGGGTCCTCTGAAAAAGAAGCCAATGCTCTTAAGCACTGAGCTACATAATTTTTCAACCAAATAATTTTTTTGTTTTTTGTTTTAGTTTTTCAAGACAGGGTTTTTCTGTGTAGCCCTGGCTGTCCTGGGACTTGCTCTGTAGACCAGGCTGGCCTCAAGTTCAGAGATCCGCCTGCCTCTGCCTCCAGAGTGCTGGGATTAAAGAAGTGTGCCACCATTGCTGATTTAGCCATTTAATTTTTTTTAAAAGGTTTATTTTTTCAGTGTCTGTCTCATGTATGTACACAAAATACATATATGCCTGATGCAAGAAGAACCCAAGAAAGTCAGATCCCCTAGAACTAGAGTTACAGACAGTTGTGAGCTGCTATACGGGTACTGGAAACCAAACTGGATCCTTACCAAGAGCATACATGCAGAAATAAATACTCATACACATAAAATTAAACAAAAAAATCTTGAGTCATGTCACATGTCTTTAGTCCCAATACTTGGGATGCAAAAGCAAGTGGGTATCTGTGAGTTCAAGGCCAGCCTGGTCTACAGGAGAGCCAGAGCTATATAGCAAGACCCTGTCTTAGAAAACCAAAGAATAAAATTTTGCCTACTTAAGCCCCATTTCTCCATATTATAAGCCACAACACTAGCCAATCATCATCACTATCTCTTACCAGGTCTAACATTGCAATCTCCTAACTAGCTTATCAATCAACAAACTCCTAGGTATCAGATCTATAGGAAGGGCTTTGCTAGACCACAGATGCTAGGCCCTACTCCAAAGCCCATGTCTCAGTGAGTATAGGATAGAACTGAGGAACCTGAATTTCTAACAAGTTCTTGAGCAGACTGATACTGCCAGATTGGGGACAAGACTTTGAGAACCATACGTATAGGTTACAGTACAGCAGCAGACCCAAAACCATTTGTTATGTGGCTCATGCTGAAGGAGTCTTTCTCATTAATAGTACACATTCATTTATTTCCAGTTAAGAAACAGGAAAATGGAAAAATGATAAAACATACATATATATATTTTTTAAACTTTCACTCAAACAAGCAGGTGAAATAATTCAGTTGGTAAAGTGCTTGCTTTGCAAGCATGAGGACCTAAGATCACATCCCCAACATTTACTTAAAAAAATAGGTGTGGCTGGGCGGTGGTGGCACATGCCTTTAACCCCAGCACTTGGGAGGCAGAGCCAGGTGGATCTCTGTGAGTTCGAGGCCAGCCTGGGCTACAGAGTGAGTTCCAGGAAAGGCGCGAAGGTACACAGAAAAACCCTGTCTCAAAAAACAAAAATAATGGGGCTGGGGATTTAGCTCAGTGGTAGAGCGCTTGCCTAGCAAGCGCAAGGCCCTGGGTTTGGTCCTCAGCTCCAGAAAAAGAAAAAGAAAAAAAAATAAATAAAATAACAACAACAACAACAACAAAAGATAGGTGTGATGGTGTGTGCCCGTAATTCTAACACTGGGGAGGGGAGATAGGAGGACCCTTGGGGTTCACTGGCTAACCAGTTTAGCCAAAACAGTAAGAAATGCTCAAAAAATTAGGTAGAGGCCAGGTATAGTAGAATAGGCCTTTGGAAGCAGAGGTAGGCAGATCTCTGTGAGTTGGAGGGCAGCCTAGTCTACACAGCGAGTTCCAGGACAACCCGGACTACAAAGAGACCCTCTCTCAAAAAAGAGGCAATGGTCTAGAGAGATGTTTCATAGTTAAGAACACCTTGTTCCTGCAGAAGAGCCAGGATCGGTTCCCAGCACCCACATGGTGGCTTACAACTCCAGTGGTGAGGGATTAACTCCACTTCCAAGAGATTCAATGCCTTCTTCTGGCCTCCATGGACACTGCAAGGGTGTGATGCACAAACATGTAAGCAAGAACTCACACAGAGAATAATGAATAAAAAAATATTTTCAATTAATGTAAAAAGAGATCAAGAAAGACAGCTGATGTCAACCTATTATCCACACATGTATACACACACACACACACACACACACACACACACACACACGCACGCACGCACACGCACGCACACACATGCACACTTGAGACTGTAATTTGCCTGATGTGATCAAAAAAATATTTAAAAAAAAAAAAAAACCCTTTCATGGCTGGAAGGTGGTAGCACACGCCTTTTATCACATCACTGGAGAGGCAGAAGCAGGTGGATTTCTGGGGCTGTTATACAGAGAAACCCTGGGGGGGGGGGGGCGGTGGACCTTTTCACTTAGAAGTAATATGCTGGGCTGGTAAGGTAAAAATGTGTTCAACCAAACCTGATAACCTGAGTTCAATCCTAAGAACTCACATGGTAAAAGGAAGAGAACTCACTCCTACAAGTTACCCTCTAGCTTCCACACAGGGAACCACATGCATTCAAATAAATATAAATATAAATACAAACATATATAATATACTATTTTTCTTTTTTCTTTTATTTATTTTTATGTGTATGGGTGTTTTGCCTGCATGTTTGTGCATCACACCCACAGTGCCCATAGAGGCCAAAAGAGGTACATCAGTTCTTCAGGGAATGTAGTTACAGACAGCTGTAAGTTTATGGGTGCTAGGGATTGAAACTGGGTCCTCTGGAACAGCAACCAATACTCTTAACCACTAATCTATCTCTCCAGCCCCTAATATGCCACTTTCACTAACCAAAGCAAATCACACAGCCACATGAAATTTCAAAGGGATGAGCTGTTCAAACATATCAGACACACAAAGCAGAGAAAAATGGAAAGTGTCTAATCTGAATTGGTTATTGTAGGCTGGTTATTTATAAATACTCTTTTTATGGCGGCATCCAGCATGGTGACATGTGCCTTTAATCCCAGCACTCATGAGGCAGAAACAGGAGGATGTCTGTGAGTTCAAGGCCAGCCTGGTCTACATAGTGAGTTCCAGGGCAGCCAGGGCTACATAGTGAGAGACCCTGTCTTAAAAAACTAAAAACCAGACAAAACATTCCTCCCATCACCTCCATCCAGAGCCCTCTAAATAGACTTTCCAAGCCAGGCATGGTGGTGCATGTCCGTAATCCCAGCATTTGGGAGGCAGAGGCAGGCAGAACTCTCCGAGTTCGAGGTCAGCCTGGTCTACAAAATGAGTTCTGGGACAGCCAAGGCTACACAGAGAAACCTTGTCTTGAAAAACCTAAATAAATTAATTAATTAAATATAATTTTTAAAAAGACAACAATAAAAATTTAAAGAAAAAGAAAAAAAAGAATAGGCTTTCCAACCTGGCAGTAGTGGTGGTTCACACCTTTAATCCCTTTAATCACTCAGAAAGCAGAGGCATGCAGATCTCTGTAGGTTTGGAGCCAGCCTGGTCTACAGAGTGAGTTCCAGGACAGCCAGGGCTACACAGAGAAACCCTGTCTCAAAACAAAACAACAGACTTTCCAAAGCACATAAGTTTATGTTGCACATGTCACCTAACTCCCATACAACAGTACTAGAACCTAACACTGTCTCAGGATAAAAATACCAACAGCTAAAAGATCCTTCCCCAACATCCCATACATCTGCCCAGATCCTTTCCAGACTCACCTACTACTCTAGTCATACAGGCTTTTTCCTCCCTCCTGAATATTCGTACTTACCCTCTACCAAGTTGACACCCCAGACCACTTTTAGCTCTGCTCCAAACCAACCCATGAGGAAGTTTTCTTGATACCATCAGTATAACCTCCCCAGTAAACATACCTAGATCTCTCCTTCAAGAGTTGCTTTTTTGTTCTAGGAACTCTGAATACACATAAAATGGCAGAGCAGGTAGAATCTGCTCATACTATCATCCACATAAGCCAGTTCTGATCTACCCACACACACCGTCTCCTGTTAGAATGTAAAATAAATCCCAGATTGCAAATCATTGTTAGTAAATGTTTGTATACATGTTTAAGACGTAGATATTCTTGTGTTGCTTATAACACCACTATCAAAGATGTTTTTAACATTTTTTTCTTAGTAACAAATCTAGACATTGTTCCAAATTCTTTTTATTTAGAGTAGTAAGAAGAGAATGAACCCAGGGACTTTAGCTCTATTACTGAGCTATATCCGCAGCACTCAGTACTCTAATGTCTAATTTCCTCAAATTAATAAATGGTATTAGCCATTTCTTTATTTGACCAGATACAGATGCAAATAAGCCCTACATATCGTCAGTGTAATTCCAACTGCTTATCAGCTACAGTCCTCTCCTGTCTTTAATTGTGGAAGAAAACAGGTTGCTAGTCTTGAGGTTTCCTGTGTCCTTACTTCTGTCAATGGCAGTCCTGTGGCATAGTTTTTTAAATGTTCCTCTCTTCAGTAGTTTTATCAGCTGTTAAATGTGGATATTTCATCAAATTTGCTGTTGTTTTTTTTTTTCCTCTAAGACTATCCCACATATTCGCAAAAACAAAATTTTTGTCTTTTTTTTCCTCCTGCTTTGTTCTCTCACGGGTCACTAAACTTCATGGGATAAAGGAGAAGGGTTCTGGCTTCTTACTGTCATAGGGCTAATCTCAGTTATTTCTTCAATAGGGCCATCATACTTGTGCACAAGTATTTTTACCCAATGAGCCATCTCTCTGGCCCAAGGATGTGAAGTTCAAAGTTATCCTCAGCTACAGAATGAGTTCAAAGCCAGCCTTGACTATATGAGACCCTGTCTTAGTGAGGGAGGGAGGGAGGGAGAAGGGAGGGAGGGAATGAATCTATCAATCAAACAGGCAGGCAGGCAAATAAGGGAAAAAGCCCAGCAGGTAAAAGCACATGCCAAGCAAACCTAACAAAGAGTTCCATCTTTGGAAACACAAAAAGATGTGTACAGGGGGGCAGGTTTGGTGGTGCATACCTTTAATCCCAGGCAGGCAGATCTCTTTGAGTTTGAGGCTAGCCTGGTCTACATAATGAGTTCCAGGCCAGCAAGGGTTACACAGTGAGATCCTGTTTTGTTTTTTTAAAGCTAGATACAGTGGCACACATCTATAATCCTAGCACTCTGACACACATGAGAGAAGGCAGACGGGACAATCACCTGGAAGCTCCAGAGCTAGCTAGACTGAGGTATGCAGAGCAACAGAAACAGCAAAGGAGACCTTACCTCAAGATAGGGGAAAATTAATCTCTACACGCACCCCGTGGCACATGAATACCTGCTCTCATACACACGCATCACACATACAATAATAACAGTAATAATAATAATAAATAAAATAGAAATAAGAAAGGAATGGCAGGAGTCAGGTTATGGTGCACATGCTTGCAGTTCTAGCACCTGGGAATCTGAGACAGGAAGATCAATCACCACAGTTGAAAGTTAGTCTGTTATACATACCAAGTTCCAAACCAGCCAGAGCTATATAGCAAGACTCAAACTAAAAATGAGTAAATCAATTATATATGTGTGTGGAGAGAGAGAGAAAGAGAGGGGGGGAGGAAGGAAGGAAGGAAGGAAGGAAGGAAGGAAGGAAGGAAGGAAGGAAGGAAGGAAATGTGAGGCATTAAGTAGAAAACTGTAAAGGCCTTAGCCCCTTCTACCCACTTACAGATAGTTAGGTTAAAACCTTTTCCTGAGAGCCAGGCGGTAGTGGTGCATGCCTTTAATCCCAGTACTTGGAAGGTAGAGGCAGGCAGATCTCTGTGAGTTCGAGGCTAGCCTGATCTACAGAGCGAGTTGCAGGACAGCCAGGGCTACACAAAGAAACCCTGTCTCAAAAAAACAAAAAACAAAGAAAGAAATTCTAGAGCAGCAGAACAATAATTTCCCAGGCCCTGCAAATTATCACATAAAGCATAGTGACTTTGAGCAAGTTATTTAACTAACATCTTTGGGATTCCTGCTGTGATATGAAGTAAAGAAGATTTTGCAGGGGCCGGAGAGTTGGCTCAGTGGTCAAGAGGTCTTACAAAGGACCCAGGTTCTATTCCAGCCCCCACATGGTAGCTCACAACTGTTAAATTCCATCCCAGGGTATCCAATACCCTCTCTGACAGTCTTGGGCACCAGGCACACACCTATATACATGCAAACAAAACACTCAGATATAAAATACTGAAGTAAATTAAATAAATAAATAAGCAAGCACCGTGGGAGCAGCACTGAGACAGGGACAGGCAGATCCCTGAGTTCCAGGACAGCCAGAACTACACAGAGAGACTGTTTCAAAAAGAAAAAAAAAAAAAAAAAAGACTTGCAACTCAAAAAGCTGTGTAGATAGGTAGATAGTAATACTGACTCCTAAAAGTTGTACATTGATCCCTACATGCAAACCAAAAGCCGCCCCCTCCACTACACATACATACACACACACACACACACACACACACACAAAATCTTTTTAAGCTGCATAGAACAAAGCTCCACATAGACAACACTAACTTCTAATCTTTAAAAGGAAGCAATACAAACCTCCTATTTCCTTTTTTTTTTTTTTTTCTTTTTTGGTTTTTTGAGACAAGATTTAGATGTAACAGCCCTGTCTGTCACAGAACTGGATTTTTATAGATCAGGCTGGCCTCGAACTCAACGATACATCCGCCTGCCTCGCAAGAGCTGGGACTAAAGGCATGTGCCACCACACCCAGCCAAACCTCCTATTTCTAATTGAAAAAAAAAAATTCTAAAACCACACAATCCTGTGAAATAAAAATCCTTAGGAAACTATCAGATAATACCCAAAACCTGCCTCCATTTGTTAACTGAGTCCCTTCTACATCCAGGTGCTAAAGATACCAAGGTACCAGACAGGATCCTTCCCTTGAAAAACTCACTATTTAAAGAGGATGATATGAAACCTGGGCAATATGGTGGAGGCCTGACACAATATCATGACAAATTTGGCACAACACAGTACATCCGGTATATCTGGGCTTCGGTTCCAGATATGCACCACCAGTGAAAGCAGGCTTTCCAGAGACAAGATCTGAGCCATCAAAAACTACTGCAAGGGGCCGGAGAGATGGCTCAGCAGTTAAGGGACTTGCTGCTTTTGCAGAGGATCTGGGTTGTTTCCAGCACCAACATGGTGGCTTACAACCACCAATAACTCTAGTCCCAGAGATCCAATGACCTCTTTTCATTTCTGCAGGTACCAGACACTCACATGATACATGTACAAACATGCAGATAAAACACCCACACACATAAATAAAATCTAATGAATAATAAATAAATAAGAATACCACTGAAGCTCAAGAAATAAATCAAGCTTATCTCAAAAGAGATGGGCAGCATGACAGTGTAATCTTGGGTCAACAAAAGACTCATTAGAGGACAGTCCAGGATAAAGGGAATCCTCTAGACCTAAAGATTCTTATTACCATGGAACACGGGAATGGATCTAGGGTCCTTTCCCAAACAAAGAGATCAAAGCCTTCTTTCAGAAAGAACAAAGGTAGGTAGGTCACAAACTAGGCCCTTCTTCCCTTTCACTTTACAGCAAGGTAAAAATGGGGCCAGTACTAACTCATTTTCATATTACAATTACCATAATATCTGGCCACTTCTCCTTTTTACCTTTCCAGCCTGTCAAAACCTTCCAGCCTGTCAAAACCTCATCAGGGATCCAAGAGACAGCTCAGGAGGTAAAGGTGCTTGCCACCAAGCCTGACAACCTGAGTCTGGTTCCTGCAGCCCACATGGTACAGAGAAAACTGCTAGCTGTCCTCTAACCTCTACATGCACACCATAGCATGGTGACATACGAATCACGGCATGAGCATTTAAGGGCACACAACTTAAAAGCACATACACATCAACTCCTACTCTTGCATCTGTCCTTTCTTCCTACTCCCATCTCTGATGTCTAATACTCTATTCTAGTCCTGGTCTGCAGGCCTCCTCACTGACCTCTGCTACCAGTCCTTGGCTCTTCTTTTTCTCCTCACATACCAAGACAAGTATGCTCACACAACCCCATTCATCCACACCACTTTTAAGATATCACACAAAGGCTGGGTGGTGGTGGCGGCGGCAGCGGCGGTTGCAGTGCACGCCTTTAATCCCAGCACTTGGGAGGCAGAGGCAGGCAGATCTCTATGAGTTAGAGGTCAGCTTGGTCTACACAGCAAGTTCCAGGACAGTTAGGGCTGCCACACAGAGACACTGTCTCGAAAAACAAAACAAACAACAACAACAAAATCACACAAGGACTAAATGATGGTTCATTCAAATAGCCAGTGCATATCTTTCAGTCATTAGACACCATTTTAGTTACTGAGGATAAAAGGTAAGAGACAAAGTCCCCACATACACAGATATCTCAATGAAGACAGAAAGGACAAACAAATATAACACATTAAGTGCTATTGAGAAAATGCAAAGGCTGAAGGGAATGCCAGACAAGTTAAGTGTGGTTGTTTTTTGAGACAGGGTTTCACTATGTAGTCCTGGCTGGTCTAGAACTCACTAAGTAGGCCAGGCTGGTCTTGAACTCACAGATTCTCCTACATTTATTTGCCTCTTGAGTGCTGGGACTAAAGGAATGAACCACCACACCCAGCTTCAAGGGAGTATTAAACTAGCAGTCAGCGACAATGTCTAAGAACTTTGAACAAAAATCTCTGAGGGTAACAATCAAGTTACACAGATATTTGTAGAACACTCCAGACAGAACAAATAGTATTCCAGTGGTCCGAGGCACAGTGGGACTAGGATTTAGGGCAAGCAAGAGGTATAGCTAGAACAGATCATAATAAGAGAACAGAAAAGGTGAGAGAAGAAACAAATACTAAAATCTTACCTACAAGAGCCTTCCCAAACAGGCTTTTAGCATGTGGCTCAAGCTAAGACATAGCTGAAGGAACTTAATAGTAAACTGCACCCATGCACACATGGCAGAGTATGCATATTTGGTAGGAAAGAGGAATAAAAACTAACCATGCAAAGGCTTGAGAGGAAGCATGGCAAAAAAAGATGGGATGGGGCTGACAAGATGGCTAAGCAAATAATAGTGTAAGCCTGATACCCTGAGTTCAAACCCTAAAACCCACAGTAGAAGAACTCCTGAAAATTGTTTCCTGACCTCTACTTGTACACACACACACACACACACACACACACACACACACACACACGACAGATGGGGACCAGAGAAATAACACAGTGGTTAAGAGCTCCTGCTGCTCTTCCAGAGGACGTGGAGTTTGCTTCCCAAAACCCATGTTAGGAGATTCACAACCACCTCTAACTCCAGCTTCAGAGGATCAGATACCCTCTTCTGACTTCCTGGGGCACTAGCAAACACATACAACCTACATTCACACAAAGACACACATAAAATAAATCTTTTTAATTAAAAAACATTTAAGATTTATTATTTTATGTGGATAAGCCTTTTGCCTCCATGTATGTATATGCACCATATGCATGTCTGGTGCCAGAGGAAGCCAGAAGAGGTGTCAGATCTCCTGGGACTAACATTTAATCTCTTTTCTCCCAGAGTATTAACTATAAATAACCATTTTCAGAGAAACTAACAAATCATATTGATAGTTTGTAAACATGAGCCTAATCTAGTATATAAGTGACTGACTCCATTTGCTTTTATATTTTATATACTTCATGTTTTTTGCCTAACCCAGTGATACAGAGAAATCAACAAGAAACAGCAGAAATTCTTGCTTCTTGTTGTCATTTGTTGCGCTTACACACTTGCAATGTTTCAAGAGCTTATCTCCTCCATTTAGCATGATGAGCAAAATCTAGCTAACTGAGGCTGGCCTCATTAGCTAAAACATTTATTTATTTGTTTATTAATTATATAGCTAGAAGAGAGACCAGATAAAGATAAGAGAAGCCACAAGAAGTAGTCATACCTACAAGAGCCTTCCAAAACAGGTAGGAACCCCAGGGCTTGGCTTCCAAGATGAAACTCAAGCTAAGATGTATTTGAAGGGTGACCTCAGCTCAACTCTTTCTCTTCCATATTCAGCTTTCTGGAACTATTCTACTCCAACATGACTTAAAGAGAGGCAAACAGGTCATATGCTAACATTAAATGGGTTGCTTACCCTGAGCCATCACTTAGTAGTTTAACTGAATTCCTGACATGAAAAAGTGAAAGCAGAAACAGGGTGCCCAAGACTAACAACAGTCCCATTTCCAAGAACTTATCCAAAAGGTGAGAAAGCCATTAAAAGGCTGTGTGTCATGCTATGAAAGTGACAACAATCAGTGGCCCATGCCCAACAACAACCTGCATAAAGGCCTAGAGTGAGAACAGAACACCACAACTTTGGGAAGAGAAAGACTCTGATTTTACTGACTAAAGAAGAGGAGAGTGCAGCAGGAGACTAAGACACTTATCTGAAGTTTTATGTATTCTATAGTCTTGAGCAATTCACCAGAAAATAAAACACAAAACTGGCTGCCCAGAAATGTGGCACACATCTTTAATCCCAGCACTCAGAAGGCAGAGGCAGGTGGATCTCTGTGAATTCGAGGCCAGCCTGGTCTACAGAGAGTTGGGCTACACAGAGAAACCCTGTCTCCTCCAAACAAACAAAAAACAACAACAAAACCCATACAATATTGGAATACGTAAACATAAAAACTTGTCTTCAAAGCTAAAAATGTAGCTCAGTGGTTGAGAACTTGCCTAAGCTCAAGGTACAGGGCTCAGTCTTCAACACATACACACAATATCTGGGCATAGCCCTTCATGCTTGTAATTTGAATACACGAAGACTGTTAGAAGTTCAAAGCCATCTTAATCTACATAGCAAGTTCTAGGCCAGCCATAGCTACTTACCAAGACCCTGTCTCAAAAAAACCTGTTTTCAGTTCTCACTACTTAAAGTTATTTGGTGAATTAAAAAGAATAATAAATTCAAATTATATTCTTCAGCTCATTTTAGCATTTTTTTATATGTGCAATTACTTGGGAAGGAGACTCAATTTTACAGCTCATATAGGGCACATTTAACTAGTGTTTCCCATCTTCTCACCAGCAATTCTTAGTCTAATTCCACCTACATTCACGTTTTACACTGATTTGTCAAAACTGTAAAAAAGGAAGTAACTAATTAGTTCACATTCTGCCATGTGAGTAAACCTTTTTAAAGCCTGAGTACTTCTTGGAAAGGATGCCTGAATAGATGAAAGGCTAGACTCCTCCCTTGAGTAACCCACAGGGTCTCTAACAACTGACTCATTCTGCAGTTCTGACTTAAGTCTTCTTTTGGTTCCTCACATTTCTGCAGGCAGTGGCTTAACAGTCCTGTATAGCTTGGCTGCATAAAAATAACCTAATAAATTACATAAAAAGTAATCTTACTTGGAGTCCTATTGTTTTTCTCTGTACGTCTCCACAAACCTCGAGTTATGATAGTTTATAACATTAAAATGAACATATCACATCTGTGTGGATATAAGAATTGTCCATTTTTTAAAAATTCATTAATTATCTACTCTTAAAAATGGAACGTTGACTCTTAGGATCAGGGGCCAAAACGGGAGGATTTTTGTTCTGAATATGTTGGGAGTTATTCACAAAAACTTACACAAATTCGCAAGCAAATAATAAGTCCACACACTACAAACTATCAAGCCAAAAATGAAGGCTGCTGGGCAGAGAAGAAAATGGAAGGAAAGAAAAGGAAATGACTCAAAGTAATAGAGTGTATACTGCGTGAACCTTATTCATCCCTAGCCAGCAGTTAAGATTTGAACTCTCGGTCTTGGGGAGTGGGAGAACACACAAAAAGAGCTGTGTTTACCGGACTTGCTCCCTCTGTGCTACTTTTTGTAACTGTGATATATATATATATATATATATATATATATATATATATCGATTTAAATATGTAACCAGAACTTAAAACATGGAAAAGGTAGGAGTTAAAAGTCTCAGCTTCCTGAAATGTTTCATAACTTATTTTCTATGATGATGATCTTATTTCAAACACATAAAATAGAATATAATCCATGCACAATCTTGGAATTTAATTCCTTTAAAAGTCAAGGCCTTCAAAGTCTGTGAGTAGGCTGGCAGTACTTAGGCACTTCTCTACCCTAATTCTGAACTCTCTCGTTATCGAACTGGTCTCTTTAACGGGGTCCGTTATAACATACACACCCCCCAATTATCTACCTGGAAATGATTCCTGTCAGAACATCCGATTTCATACCGTTTCGTCGTCAATGTCAAACCTCGTCCTGAGCTGAGAAGGGAGAAAAGCTCAGTGTTGCAACGCGTCCTAAGCATATCCTCATCCATTTTCTTCTCACCGAAACTCAAAACCAAGCATCTTTTAAATGCCGAGATTTAAAACCAAGGCAGTCGCCAGCCGCTTGGTCGCCACGGTCCGGCTCGCCGCGCCCTGCGCCTTCTAGGCTGTGAGCTGCATCCCGAGCAAGGGAGCGCGCCCCGTGAGGCGCGGCCACAGCCCCGGGCGGGTCCGCGGGTCCAGCCAGCCTCGTCTCCACCTGCGAGGCCACGCAAGGGCCGGCGACCGCTGCGCCGCGCTGACCAACGGCCGGCGCCCCGAGTGTCAACGCCGGACGCTTCCGCACACAAAAAGCGCCTCTTGGTCCACCCGGCCGCCCCTCCCACC
>CABHPP010146179.1:9007-16507 GCA_902168425.1 Peromyscus attwateri
GTGTGTGTGTGTGTGTGTGTGTGTGTGTGTGTGTGTGTGTGTGTACAATGTACTGTCTGGGTTGTGGGCAGAACTGGGCAATCTGTCTACCAATCCTCCACGCTATTGAGAGGTTGTCTGACAGCCTTCCCATCCCTTGCCCACCCACTTCCTCCCAGCCTCGCCACCCCCATCCCCAGGGCCTCAGTGCTTGGCTGAGAGTTCAGGAGAGGAGTGCATTGAAAGCCATATTGTCTCGATTGCAGCTTTCCATCCCAAGAAGGACAGAAGCCCCAGTTCAAGGCTCCGCTCCTGCATTTCCCAGTGAGTGACCCTGGGCAAGTGACTTCTGAGTTCTGGACCCTGGCTTTGTCCTCTGAGCAGCGTGCTCCCTGAATTTGGGCTGTGAGAAGCAAAGGCTATCCCAGCTATCTCCGGCGACGCAGCCCCCCCCCCCCCCCCCCCCCCCGCCACGCCCCTGTAAGAGAAGTGTCCTCCAACGGGAGAAGCGCAACGTCACTCTGCTGCCCCTGGGAGGATGAGCTGTTTGGCTGGGAGGCATCAGCATTCTCAGGTACCTCTCTCTTGGGCCTCTGCCACTGCTCTAGACCTAGGGCACACCCTGGCTCCCCCCAGTCTTAATCCAAGCTCCCCAGTTCCTGGCATCAGGTCGTTAGCCTGCCAATATTTATGCAAGGACTGCCTTCCTTTTTTCACAGCTTCCAACTCATGGTCCGCACGGCTGCTCACAAGAAGGAGGGGCAAGGGCTGGCTCCTCTCTGGAAGGGTGCTCTTTACTAGTTCATGGCATTTCTGTGCGGCTGCTACCGGTTGGGATTTAGTCACACGACCAAATCTAGCCGCAGCAATGGTTGAGAGGGTTGAGTCTTTACTCCTAAGTCTAACCAAAACTCCTCTAAGTCTGACTTCTGGGGGAACAGGACAGTGGCTATGGATGAGCCACATCTTGCCGATGACGGGCCACTTTCTTCTGCCCGCAGATTCCTTAGTCTAAATGAACAAAACAAGAACCCGGTAATCAAAAAAACGGTAGAGAGCAAGAATTATTCCCATACAACCCTGGGTCATTTCCACTCTGCATATAAAGGATGTGTTGTCCAGTCCCTACCAGTCCCTGAGTGGCATCTCCGTCCCAGTGTGGACACCAATCTCATCACTGCCCCTCTCTGTCTGAAGTGAAATCCAGCTCCAGTCACCCACCGCTAGGGGTGGGGATGCTGTGACTGCACAGCAGGGACTGGAGATGACGGTTGCCTTGGTGAGCTGAGCCAAGTGTTTTCTAAGCTGCTGTTAGTCGTAACGTCCTGACCTGCCACCCACCCACCCGCCTTCTCATTTAGGACAGTTCTTGGTGGAGAGACTCCAGTCCCACCTGGTCCTTTGCTCATTTCTTCAGAATACTGAGGTCCCTGCTGGTGGCCCCTTCCAGTAAGGGTGACTTGGAACCCTTTGGCCCCTTAGGGTGCAAAAGGATGACCCCAGTAGTGACTGATTCTCACAGATGGGTTTCCATATACCCAGAGGCCAGCCCCACACCTCTGGTATCCTAGGGCCTGTGTGTCTGTCCGGCAGCTCTGAGAATCAGATCTCTGACCCTCAGGCTCATGATGCCTTCATGTTTTATCCATGATGGTGAGACTGTAACAATGGGATTTCATACACAAACGCCTTCCCACTCACATCCACAGACACACATCCCTACATATAGATGCACACCTTAGTTCAAATTCTGTGAGAAGCCAGGCCTTGTGATGCAAGCCTGAAATCCCACAAGCGACTCAAGAGGCTGAGGCTGAGAGTTCAAAGCCTGCCTGGGGTAGAGTGATGCAACTTAGTGAGACCTGGTCTCAAAGTGCTGGAGGCAACTGAGGATATAGCTCACTGGCAGAGCACTTGCCTGGGCCTTGTCAAGCTCTAGGGGGGATCCCAGCACAGGGGAGCACAGAACTAGAGAGGCAGTACCCTTTTATGGTTAGGCTAGGCGTCTGAGCTCTCAGGTCAGACAATCACGGCATTTTCTTTCACAGACTGAATTGTGGGTTTCGATAACAGCAATGGCTTCTCTTGCAGAATGTGTAGTACCACAGCACAGGTCTTCTTCCACCTCCATCCCTAGTCTCTTATTCCTCTCGCTGGCTGGGGACAGCTATCGCCATCAATTTCTCCTACCTCCCGAGGACCCGGTCTGCAGACAAAAGCCTCTAGGGCTATAAGCAAGCACATGCATGCCCCAGCCCTCACACAGCATCGGCACCTTGCTTTCTTGCATGCTGTGACTGCTCCCTCTTTGCATGCACTGGAGCTCCCCGTGTGCTGAACGCCTGCACAGTGCCCCGCCATATGACGGCACCATCATTTATATAATGTAGTGTGTTCTCCCAGATGAGCACAGGTTGCTTCCAGCGGCTGCTTGCTTCCCTTTATTCCCGCTTCCTTTAGACAGCATCGCTGTGCTGACCCTTGAGGCCCACGTGGGTGTGCATATCTGTCACGACAGGGTAGGACTGAGTGCCAGACCAGGGCTCCCTCCCTTGCTAACTCTGTTGGTGAGGGCCATGAGCACACCACCTGCCAAGGTGAAGGTGAATAAGTCCAGTGTGAACCAGGAACTTGGGAATCCTGTAAGAGGCAGCTGGAAGGGACTAGGGGAGGCTTCACGCTGTCTGGGAGAACCAGCCCCTCCTCAAGGCTGCCAGGGGGAGGTGGCGGGAGGCACAGCCTCTAGGGTCTTGGCCCTAGTGAATAGGGTGAGAGATTCAGGCCCCTGTGCCAGGCAGTGTGGGTGTACCAGGGAGGAGATGAGGGGCTTGGGGTGGGCAGGAAGCAGGCTGGCTTTCTAGCTGAGTCATTCCCACTGAGCGTTCAAGGAAAAGAGCCAGGCCTGCTTAGAGAGGGAGACTGAATGAGTGCGTGACACACACACACACACACACACACACACACACACACACACACACACACTGCCTCAACTCTAGCTCACGGCAAAGGAGTCCCTCTCAGCGGACAGCAGTTTTGTCCCTACAGATGCAGGCAGGCAGAGGCAAACCGCTGCTGGACCACTCCCCTTCCACGGTGTCTCCACCCCTCTCGGTCCCTGTCCCACTCCCCACAGCCCTTCTTCTCTGTCTCCAATCCCGCCCCTGAGATTATCCCAGGATGGCCAAGAGGTCCCCAGGACACTAGGTAGAGCTGAGCATAATGTCACCCCCTCCCATTTGCCCAGTCCTGAAGTGGGATCCAAAGGCAGGAGGTGTTCAGGAGACTGGCCCTGTGCTGGGGTGGGGGTGGGGGAATGAGCCAGGCTGGTGGTCCACAGACAGGAGCTGCCATCGCGTGGCACAGTGAGCCGGACTCCGTGGACTCCAGGAGCAGCTGCATGATTGGATACCATGTTTCCTCTCAT
The DNA here is from genome assembly GCA_902168425.1 of Peromyscus attwateri. Lineage (NCBI taxonomy): Eukaryota > Metazoa > Chordata > Mammalia > Rodentia > Cricetidae > Peromyscus > Peromyscus attwateri. Next base: position 12,411 of record CABHPP010146179.1, read on the forward strand.
CAAAGCCGCTTTTTGTCAGCTCAAAATCTCAACACCCAGCCGCTCTTCTATACCTGCACACATCCTTTTAGGGGTATTTCCATTCACAGGGCCTGATTATAGAAAAGCCTTATGGTAAATGTAAGCAGGAACCCCTTTGTCTGTAACCACAGCCTTCAGCTACATTTTCTTAAATCCTCTCTCTGTCCCTGAGCAATATTTCTGAAAGACTGACAAGCTTTCTGGTCATCATCAGTTATTAAAAATCCAGATGAGCCTAGCCCAATTAGAATGCCAAATATCACAAGTAATTATAGGCTCCCGCCCTGACGCGTGGCGATCGGGCAAGGCTGGGAAGGGAGTCAGGGTCGCTCTTTCTTCCTCCATCTTCAGCCTTTCACTTCCAGCGTTAGTGGCTGGGGTGGGGTGAGGCTGGGTGGGTGCAGGGCTGGTTTTGATCCCTGGGCCAGCACCCCATGGTGACCAGCAGCTCCGTGGGAAACATTCTGGGTGGGGTTTTGTGGCTGCGTTTTCATGAGGAAACATGGCAAGGGAGACTCTGGCTATGCTTTTCCCAATACCCTCTCAGTTCTCAGCGGCCACTGACACTCCTCCCCATTGAACTTTACTGGACCCATGGGAAATGCTTGTGCTCTAGCCCGGCCAAAGGACAGCACAGGGCCCCATCCATTGCCCCTGCCCAGCTACCTCTCTCCATTCTTGTCTTTCCCATTTCCCCAGGCCACAGGAATGCTGCTCTTCCCTGCTAGGCAGCTGCTCTCTTTGAGCAGCCAACTCCTCCTTCCAAAAAGGGTCAGAGGGGCCTGGAATAAAGATGGTTCCATTGGCAGGGCGGTGTGGCCTATGAAGATACATAGGGCCCCAATGCCCAGAACGACCTTCTGTTTGTTATATTAATCTGCTGTCTTAAAATCCATAATTTTTGAACAATGGGACATTCACTTGTTTTTTATAGTGGGTCCTTACACCATATCATATACCTGGCCTTGTCTGTGAGTACCGGTTCTGTGGGTTCTAATCTGCTGTGGGCAGGAGAGGAAGGTTCTGGGGACCTGGACAGCAGCAGAGCTGGTTCTGGCCCATTGGTGTCCCACGGGGTGCTGCAGTCCATAGAGATTCCCACCTCTCTCTTATTATTTTTTTTTGGGGGGGGGTTCGAGACAGGGATTCTCTGTGTAGTTTTGGTGCCTGTTCTGGATCTCGCTCTGTAGACCAGGTTGGCCTCGAACTCAGAGATCCTCCTGGCTCTGCCTCCCGAGCGCTGGGATTAAAGGCCTGCGCCACCACTGCCCAGAGATTCCCACCTCTCTTTAGAGTGAGTGACGTTTGACACTCTGCCATCCATTGTAGACTCCAGTTATCAACTCCCAGGCCATACCATCCACTACCCAAACCCTCACTCTCTTCAGTAGAATGGGACAGATTCCAATAATGTGTTTTTTAAAAAAGATTTTATTGTTGCTGTTGCTTTTTTTTTTTTTTTTGAGACAGCATTTCTCTGTGTAACAGTCTGGCTGTCCTGGAACTCGATTTGTAGACCAGGTTGGCCTCAAACTCACAGAGATCTACCTGCCTCTGCCTCCCAAGTGCTGGGATTAAAAGGTGTGCACCACCACTGCCCAGCCAATAATGTGTTTTTTAAAAAAGATTCATTTTTTACTCTTTTAAAATTTATGTGTATATGTGTTTCTGTGTGTGGGTATGTGCACATGTGTGCAGGTTGCTCATGGTGTCCAGAAGTGGGCACCGAATCCCTTGGAGCTGGAATTACAGGTGGTTGTAAGCTACTCCAGATGGGTACTGGGAACAGAATGTTGATCCTCTGCAAGAGCCGTACATACTCTTAACTGCCAAGCCAAGTCTCTAGCACCTTGTGTGCTTTGTTTTAACAGTAATAAAATCTTTTCTTTCTTTATTTTCTTTTATAATTTAATTTAATTTTACATATCAGCCACGGATTCCCTTGTTCTCCCCACTACCGGGCTCCCCCCCCCCCCCCCTCTTCTCCCCCGCCCCCCCCCCCTTCCCATCTCCTCCAGGGCAAAGACTCCCCTGGGGATTGAGTTCAACTTGGTACATTCAGTCCAGGCAGGTCCAGTCCCCTCCTCTCAGGCTGAGCCAAGTGTCCCTGCATAAGCCCCAGGTTCCAAACAGCCAGCTCATGCACTAAGGACAGGTCCCAGTCCCACTGCCTGGATGCCTCCCAAACAGATTAAGCTAATCAACTGTCTCACTTATCCAGAGAGCCTTATCCAGTTGGGGGCTCCTCAGCTATTGGTTCATAGTTCATGTGTTTCCATTTGTTTGGTTATTTGTCCCTGTGTTTTTTTCCAATCTTGGTCTCAACAATTCTCGCTCATACAAACCCTCCTCTCTCTTGCCAGTTGAACTCCTGGAGCTCCACCTGGGGCCTGGCCGTGGATCTCTGCATCCGGTTCCCTCAGTCATTGGATGGGGTTTCTACCATGACAATTAGGGTGTTTGGCCATCCTATCACCAGAGTAGGTTAGTTTGGGCTTTCTCTCGACCATTGCCAGTAGTCTATTGTGGAGGTATCTTTGTGGATTTCTGTGGACCTCTCTAGCACTTTGCTTCTTCCTATTCTCATGTGGTCTTCATTTATCGTGGTCTCCAATTCCTTGTTCTCCCTCTCTGTTCTTGATCCAGCTGGGGTCTCCCGCTCCCCCAAGCTCTCTTTCCCTTGACCCTTGCCCTTCATTACCTCCACTCAAGTCCAGGTTGTTCATGTATATCTCATCCATTTCTCTGTCATTGGGCGATCCCTGTGTCTTTCTGTTTTCTAGGTAGCCTCCCTGGAGTTGTGAGTAGCAGTCTAGTCATCTTTGTTTTACATCTAGTATCCTATGAGTGAGTACATACCATGTTTGTCTTTCTGAGTCTGGGTTACCTCACTCAGGATGATTTTTTCTAGGTCCATCCATTTGCCTGCAAACCTCATGATGTCATTGTTTTTCTCTGCTGAGTAGTATTCCATTGTGTATATGTACCACATTTTATTTATCCATTCTTCGGTTGAAGGGCATCTAGGTTGTTTCCAGGTTCTGGCTATTACAAACAATGCTGATATGAACATAGCTGAGCAAGTGCCCTTGTGGTGTGATTGAGCATTCCTTGGTTATATGCCCAAGAGTGGTATAGCTGGGTCTTTGGGGAGATTGATTCCCAATTTTCTAAGAAAGCGCCATATTGATTTCCAAAGTGGTCGTTCAAGCTTGCATTCCCACCAGCAGTGGAGGAGAGTTCCCCTAACTCCACAGTAATAAAATCTTAAGGCACATGCTGTTTTATTGCCTCTATTTTTCATTTACTACACTAAAGATTTTTCATGTCAAAACATTCGTCTGTAATCTAATTTTCCAACATATGTTTCAGGTGCATACTAATGTGTCACAAACTTCCCCAATTCCAGAGGGTTAAAGCAATAATGATTTATTGTTTCTTGTATCCTGGTTACCCTTCAGACATCCATCCCTCTTTCATGTAAAGAGAGAAATCTGGGAAGCAGGCTTAGCTGGGTTACTCCATGGTGGTGTGACCCCAGCCTAATTACTGAACCTCAGTCTCCTCATCTGTGGGAACAGTAGCCATGTGTCCCTTGCTGGAGGCCTACAGAAGATCAAAGTACAACTATAATAATGTATCTCCTAAGCCTGGCACTGTGGTTCACGCCTATGATCCCAGCACAGGGAAACTGAGTCAGAATTCGGTGGTCAGCCTGGGCTCTATAGTGAGTTCTAAGTCAGCCTGGGATAACAGAGTAAGACCCTGTCTCAGACAAAAACAAACAAACAAACAAACAAAAAAACAAGCCAACAAAATAGTGGTATCTCCCTATTGGATAGAAAGGGCCAATGTCGAATAAGATTAAGAGTAGAGGTGACTAGTGCTGTTGCTGTTGTAATTTGCAAATGCCTTGCCCAAGGATGAGGCCAGAGCATCCTACTCTGCAGCTTTTCACTCTGAGGCCCTGGAGATAAGGAGGGGTTTCTTTTGGGAACGGAAGGACAGAGGGAGCTGAGCTGAGGATATTAAGTATTGCTGTGCCAAAGGGGAAATAAAGCAAGAATAATCTCACT
>CABHPP010146179.1:19007-25366 GCA_902168425.1 Peromyscus attwateri
GTTTTGTGAGCATCAGACAAAACAGAGCAGACATGGGTCTGGAGAGATGGCTCAGCAGTTAAGAGCGTGTACTGCTCATGTAGGAGTCCTGAGTTTGGTTCCCAGCACCCATGCCTGGTGACTCACAACTGCCTGGAACTACAGCTCAGGGAGATCGGAAGCCCTGTTCTGTGCTCTCTGGGTACCTGTGTGTTCACAGCACACACACACACACACACACACACACACACACACACACACACACGCATGAAGAAAAAAAAAGAACACAGACATTTTATTCCTCTCTCTCATTCTCCAGAGCAGTTTAGGTAGCAAACAATGCTACCTAAACTTCTTCTCTAATGAGTCTTTGTTTTACCATATTTTAACAATTAATCAGCCATCCACTAGTCCCAATGGTCTTGGATATAAAGAACTTTTTTTTTTTTTTTTGGTTTTTCGAGACAGGGTTTCTCTGTGTAGCTTTGCGCCTTTCCTGGAGCTCACTTGGTAGCCCAGGCTGGCCTTGAACTCACAGAGATCCACCTGCCTCTGCCTCCCGAGTGCTGGGATTAAAGGCATGCGCCACCAACAGCCGGCTAAGAATTTTTATGATTTCTGAAGTTAAAAAAATACATCTATTACCCTGATAGTCATAAGGTTATTAAAATATCATTATGTTGAAGGCATAACAGAAAGTGTTAATATGGAAGAAATTTCAATATTGCATTATTTATAATAGAAACAAAGAAAGGGAGAAACGGTGCTGTTTAATGTTATGACATTGCTGTACAATAACATCTTATGCAACTCTTGAAAATGCTGTCTGTACTAGGCAAGGAGAATTTTTATTTACAACACAGTCTTGAATGGTCTGAAGATTTCACATAAGAAAAACAATTACTAGCCAGGTGGTGGTGGCACACGCCTTTAATCCCAGCACTTGGGAGGCAGAGCCAGGCAGATTTCTGTGAGTTCGAGGTCAGCCTGGTCTACAGAGAGAGATCCAGGACAGGCCCAAAGCTACACAGAGAAACCCTGTCTCGGAAAAAAAAAAAAAAGAAAGAAAAGAAAAAGAAAAAAAAACAATTACTGTCATACTATACTAAGTAATATATAATTTCTAGTAATATAGAATTTCTATTTCTCAAAGCATCTCATTTGCTAGCTTTGAGATAGGTACGTGTGATGTAGCCCAGGTTGGGCTCAGAATATACATCTTCCTGCCTCAGCCTCTCATGAGCCCCCATCCTGAGACAGTTCCCAGGTAGGTGAGAAGAAGAAGCACACCCAGCACTTGGCAGGCCAAGTGATGGGTGATGAGTTCAAGACCAGCCTGACTGCGTAGTGAAATACTACCTGAAAAAAGGGAGCATGAGGAGGAAGAGTTGGGGAAGTTAATTAGCGAGCAAATCGGATGCTGCCAAGCATGACATCCCAAGATCAATCTTCAGCATCCACATATTTTTAAAAAAAGCGGGATGTGGTGTTGTGGACCCTAACTCCAGCACCAGGGGAACAGAGACAGGCAGACCCCAGAGTTCTCTTAGCCAGGCTATCGAACACTGAACAGCAGGTTCAGCGAAAGACTCTTTCAAAAATAAGGTGGAGAGTGATCAAGAAAGATGTCCATGTTGGTCTCTGCCCCCCCCCCCCCACTGACACACGTGTGTTTACTGCCCCCAGCCCTGAGCCAACACAACAAGGAAAAAAGTCTTCCTGGACCAAAGAGGCCAAACAATCACACTAAAAAAAAAAAATGGGTTATTTCTGCTCTTTTCAGGGCTGACACAGGATATAAGGGATGTTGTTATCAAAACTACTGTCCCGGCGGGCAGGGGTTGAGAGCAGGGAACCCACAGCGCTGGCTTGCCGGGACACGGCCAGTGTTCTCTGATGCAGCTTGTTTTGTTTGAGTAAGCATTTCCCAGGCTGATGCCAACATTTGGAGTTTCCGAGGTTCCACAAAGGTTGGCTTTGCCAGTTTACTTGACACTCTTGTAAAAAGGTAGGCTTTTTCGATCCTCCGGCCTCCACCTCTTCAGCATATCCTACTGGTTTTTGTTACCACAACCAGCTAGGAATGATGTAAGAGGTACATCATTCTCACAGACATCTTGCCAGGTGGATTTTTAACTTAACAAAAGCACCTAAATAACCAAACCCAAACCAAAGTCCCCAAAGTGCTATTACCACCACCAATAAAAAGCCATACAAAAATCAACAATAACAGCAACTAAAACCTCATAACTTTTAGGACAACATGAGGGAGAGTATCTTTAAGCCTCCAGAAAAGCAAAATATCTCTTTCTTTTTAATTTTTTTTAAAAAAATGTGTATGTTGTGTGAGTGGTGGAGTGGGTGGGTACCTGTGCTATCGTGTACAAATGGAGGTCAGAGGGCAATTTATAGGAGTCCTCTCTCTACCCTGTGGGTTCCAGGGATCAAAATCAGGTCATCAACCTTGGTGGCCATGACTGAGTTATCTCCCCAGGACCTGAATTTATTTATCTATCTATCTATCTATCTATCTATCTATCTATCTATCTATCTATCTATTTTGAGACAGGGTCTTAAGACAGGTCTCACAATGTAGCTCTGGCTGTCCTGGAACTCACTCTGTAGACTAGATTGAACTCAAACTCACAGAGATTTACCTGCCTCTGCTTCTCAAGTACCAGGATAAAAAGCATGTACCACCATGTCTGGTTTGGAAACATTTCTTAATCGTGATGCAAAGAATAACTTCAAAAAAGGAGTAAACACATCTTACTACATGAAACATCCAAGAACTGGTTCATCCAAGACAACTGTAAAGCCAATGGAAGGGCCAGTCACAGCGCAGGGGCCGATAATGGCGACATCCGCACCTGATGAAGTAACATGCTTCAAATTAATGAGGGAAAGACAGACAACTCAACAGAAAATGGATGGAAGACCTCAACAAATCCTTTCCCGAAGATACCAGGACTCCCAGCTCCTGGGTTGGCAAGTGAGGAGCGTAGAATTGGCCACTCTGTCCTAGCAAGCAAAAACCAGATTAGCTGACAAAGCAGTGACCCTTCTGAGAGAGGAGTGAGGTCACAGGGCAAGCCACTGCCTCCCTGCCCCAGATAGACACGGAGGTAGATACAGAGAATCGCAGTTCACAAGGACGGCAAACCACAGTAGAAACTCCCGTGGGAACGGTGCTGGAGCAGCATATTTAGGTCATTGTGTTAAGCGTATTAAGCCAGTTGAGATAGTAAAAAACACCATTGGAATCTACTCAGGTGAAGAAGTTAGTCTAGGGGCTGGAGAGATGTCTCAGAGGTTAAGAGCATTGGTTGTTCTTGCAGAGGACCCAGGTTTAATTCCTAACACCCACATGGCCGCTCACAACCATCAGTAACTCCAGTCCCAGGGGATCTGATGCCATCTTCTGGCCTCCGCAGGTACTTTATTTATTTATTTATTGTATTATTTATTCCAGGATATAGGAGCATAAGAATACTTTCTAACTTATTCTGTAAAACTACCATTTCACTGATGCGAAACCCAGACAAAGATATTAATAAAACTTAAGGGCATCGATACAAAAAAAACCTCAATAAAATGTTGCAATTCAAATACAACACTTGATTAAAAAAAATCATACACACATCAAAGGGAACCTTTCCCAGGTTTGCCAGGGTGCTAAAACAAAACAGTTAAGGGGCTGGAGAGATGGCTCAGTTGTCGAGAGCACTGGTTGCTCTTCCAGAGGACCCGAGTTGGACTCTCGGCATCCAAACAGCAGTTCAAAACCATCTGTAACTTCAGTCCTAGGGGATCCAATACTCTTTTGGCCTGTGTGGATATTAAACGCATGTGGTGTACAGTCATTTATACAGTCAGAACACTCATGATTATGACAATAAAGATTCAGTTCATGTAATCTGTCAGATCAACAGGCAGAAGAACACAATAAATATCATCATGTCGGCACAAGTACGTTAGCTTTCCACTATAGGAACCAATCCTTAGCATAATCAGCTAGTAAAAAAAAACGGGATCATTTTGGCTCAGAGTCGTAGAGTTTTCAGTCCGTGGTTGGCTAGTCCCATTGCTCCTGGGCCCGTGGTGAGGCAGCACACGGGAGGGGCATGTTGTGGAGTGAGGTGCTCACCTCACGGCAGGTGTGAAAGAAGAGCCAGGGCTCGGCTTCTAACTCCCCCCTCAGCCGAGGACCTGACTCCCCTCCACCGGCCTTCACCCACCAAAAGTCCTACCATTTCCCAATAGCGCCAGCCTGGGAGCTACACGCAGACATGTGGACATTTAGGGGCATTCAAGATCCAAACTGTAGCAGCACTGATGATGCAGTTAGCAAAAATCCAGTGTTCACTCATGATTAGAAACTCCGGGCGTGGGCCTGTGAGATGGCTGAGCAGGTAGGGTAGTAAGCTTGATGACCTAAATTTGATGGAAGGAGAGGACTGACTCCCAGAAGTTGTCCTCTGACACACACACACACACACACACACACACACACACACACACACACGGGCGCACGCCCGCGCGCGCGCGGGGGGGGGGGGGGGGAGAGAGAGAGAGAGAGAGAGAGAGAGAGAGAGAGAGAGAGAGAATCTTAATAGAAATCTTTTAAAATGTAAAAATGAAGACCCCTGGCAAACTAGGAACAGAGGGGAGACATCCTTTACTTGTAAATAATATCTCCAAATAAATGTGCAGCTAATATCAAACTCAGTAGTAAGGTATTTGAAGCTTTCCCATGAGATCAAGAAAAATCAACTCACTCCCCCCCCCCCCACACACACACAGCTTTTTGACACCACACTGGAAATCCTAGTTAGTGCAGTGTAGGAAAAGGAAATGACATCACACAGACGGGAAACGGAGAGACAGAACTGTCTCTGTCCCTAGATGACATAATTGTCTAGGTAGAAAATTCATTACATGAATTAAATGGTGAATTCAGACACACTTCTATACACTTATTGCTTTTTCTTTCTATGATAAGACATCCTGATAAGGCAACTTATAAAAGAAAGTTTAATTGGTTCTCTGATTCCAGAGTCCAGGGTTAGAGTCTAGGGTGGTGGAGTGGATGCCTGGAGGAGTGGAGACATGGCGGAGTGGAGGAATGGAGGAGTGGAGGCATGGTGGAGTGGAGACATGGAGGAGTGGAGACATGGCAAAGTGGAGACATGGCGGAGTGGAGACATGGCAGAGTGGAGACATGGCGGAGTGGAGACATGGCAGAGTGGAGACATGGTGGAGTGGATGCCTGGTGGAGTGGATGCCTGGCGGAGTGGAGGAATGGAGGAGTGGAGGCATGGTGGAGTAGAGTCATGGAGGAGTGGAGGAATGGTGGAGTGGAGGAATGGTGGAGTGGAGGAATGGAGGAGTGGAGACATGGTAGAGTGGAGGAATGGCAGAGTGGAGGCATGGAGGAGTGGAGGCATGGCAACAGTTGGAGCAGCAGCTGAGAGCTGCTTGGTCCACAAACAGGAAATGGGAAATACACTGGGGATGGTGGGAGGATTTTGAAGCCTCAAAGCCTATCCCTGTGACACGCCTCCTCCAATCAGGCCACACCCACTAATCCTTCCCAAACAGTTCCACTCACTGAGGGTCAAGGATTCAAACATCTGAACCTATGGGGATCATTGTCATTCAAGCTCCCACAATACACATGACCAAAGAAACAAAATCAGCATAATGGAGCAAAAACAGTCCTCAATACACCGTGCTGGAACAACTCGGGGGCAAAAATGAATCAAAGCATAGACTTTATCCTTTCCATAAAAAGTAACTCAAAATACATTCTAAGCCTAAGTGTAAAATGCAAACTTATAAACCCCCCAGAAGGCAGCACAGGGTTAGCTAAGACAGCCTTGGGTATGGTGATGACATTTTAGGTTCAACACCAAAGACATAATCCATGGACGAAATAATTGATCGGCTGGCTGGACTTCATTAAAATTTAAAACTTCTGCTCTATAAGACAATGTCAAAAGGGCAAGGCAAGCCACAGAATGAGAGAAAATATTTGTAAAAGCCACATCTGGTAAAGTACTGTTATCCAAAATATATAGAGAATCCTTAAAACCCAGCAATAAAAAGAAAAAAAAATCAAGAAACCAATTAGAATGAGCAAAAGACACATTAACAAAATACAAATAATAGACACATCAACACAACACAAATTCCAAATAAGAACATGGGAAGTCCTCCAGCGTTAGGTGGTTACAAATGAAAGTAACAATAAGCTGCTGCTTCTTACCTGGAATACACACCTATTGGCATCTCCGAAATCTAGACCAGCACTGACATCACCAAATGCTAGTGAGGGTGTGGAGCAATGGGAACTCTCATCTTTTGCCGGTGAGGATGCA
>CABHPP010146180.1:7777-69797 GCA_902168425.1 Peromyscus attwateri
CTGTTTGGGAGGCATCCAGGCAGTGGGACCGGGTCCTGTGCTCATTGCATGAGTTGGCTGTTTGAAACCTCGGGCTTATGCAGGGTTGCTTGGCTCGGCCTGGGAGGAGGGGACTGGCCCTGCCTGGACTGAGTCTACCAGGTTGATTTCAGTCCTCGGGGGAGGCTTTGCCCTGGAGGAGGTGGGAATGGGGTTGGGCTTGGGGGAAGAAGGGGGAGAACAAGGGAATCCGTGGCTGATATGTAGAACTGAATGGTATTGTAAAATTAAAAAAATTTTCCCCATAAAATAAATAAATAAATAGATTAAAAAATTACAATCTCAAAAATAAAAAAAATAGTAAGTTTATACTTACTTATTTATTAACCCTTCTTGCACTTCCCAGAAGTTTTCAATGTGCCTTTTTATCACAAGGACCTAGCTCTACTAGTCCCAGATTTTTTCTTCCTATTCTGAACCCATGCCCTGAAAAAGTTGTCAAAAATGACAACAGATATATGCTGGGTATGGAGACAAGTCACTTTTTTTTTTTTTTAAGATTTATTTATTTATTATGTATACAGTGTTCTGCCTGCATGTATGCCTGCAGGCCAGAAGAGGGCATCAGATCTCATTGTAGATGGTTGTGAGCTGCCATGTGGTTGCTGGGAATTGAACTCAGGACCTCTGGAAGAGCATCCAGTGTTCTTAACCTCTGAGCCATCTCTCCAGCCCGTCACTTCTTGATTACAGTCTAAAGTCATGCCCATAGACTGGTCTGCAAGTACCTTAGCTTTCTCAGTTGCTAGGGTAGCAAGAGACCCGGTTTGATGCATAAAATATGGCACCCAAGAATGCAGTAATAAGAACAGCAACAACTTCTAAATTGATGCTCTTGAAAAAGAGTTGAAGACATGCACATTTAATTTTAAAAGGAGCAAAGGATATAGTTGATTCTAGGAGGTTTAGACACTTGAGTCTGTTCACTGTTCTTAATAGCATAAAACCAGTGTTGCTGAAAGCACTGGATGAATGAGTGATACGTACAGATATGCCCATTTACTCTTCAGTAATGAAATGCTTCGTAAAATAGCAGATATGCTTTTGAATCAACATGTCTACTTAGAACTTATGTGTGTTCGTCCCCATTTATTGCTGTGAAAAAATACTACAGGAAATCAGTGTATAGGAAGAGAATTTATTTTAACTCGGGCTGCCAGATGATTCTGTCAGTGGTATGTGGGCAGCAGCACAGAATATCATGGTAGAGCAAAACTGCTCACATTTTGGCAGCCAGAAAGGAGGGAAGAGGAAATTGGAAGCAATAGAGGGAGGGTCCAGGGACAAAGTACACCTCTCAAGGACACGCTTTCAAGGGTGTACTTGCTCCAGTTTGTCCTGCTTCCTAGACTTCTGTCACTTCCACATAGCCAATCTATTTATGAAGTCACTAATGGATTAGCCCATTGATGAAGTCAGGCTTCATAAACTGATTTTCTCATAGAATTCCCAACTCCAGATTTTGTTGCACGGGGGAGCAGACTTTCAACTCGTCACCCTTTGGGGGTCATTTCAGGTCCAAACTGTAACATTATGCTATGGAGTGTAGATTTCACATCAAAGTTTATGTATTTTGGAAATACTTTTTTGAAATATTCAAGAATGTATATAAATAAATATGTGTACAAATATGTACATTATGCATGTGTGTGGATGCATACATCACCCAATCTTGCTTGCTGTGTGAAGGATGACAGCAATCACAAGAAACCAATAATTGTGGGTTGTCCAGGGCGAAGAAGTGGACAGTGAGCTTGGGCATTTCCAGGGTATGAAGTATTTTACCTTCTTCTCTCCTGTTGGAATTGTTCTGAACTGAACTTTATTTTTATATTAGCCAAAGTCTCAGAAAGAATATGTGAAGTTTTATGTGCATTTTTATTAACTTTTTAAACACATGACTTGTTTTAAGACTTTGTCTATTTGGAAAAGATTTTTGCAAGTGGTTCATATGAATGTTGCAAATTCTGTATGATTTTTTTTTTGGTAACATGATGATAATGGAAGGCATTAATAAACACATGCATTAGTGGTATGAGAAATAGTCATACATAAGTTTAATGATGAATGTTTTCTTTAGCTCATTGCCAGAAAATCCTGGTTTATGTTAGATGGTCTTGTTAATTGGAGAACTTAGGTGCACTGACATCAATTTCTAAGGCTATGTTGGTGAGCAGAAGAATTCACAAAGATTTTCCTCACTGTTACAGAAAAGCTCAAGAGGAGAATAAGAAAATTGTCCTAGCTGGCTGTGTTCCTCAAGCCCAGCCTCGTCAGGACTACCTCAAAGGATTGAGCATCATCGGGGTAAGTGTGGACCTGACAGGTAAATAGAACATCATGTCATTTACTCATTTTACTTCTTCTTTCTAGTTTCTTTAGGACTTTTTAAAGCATATTGTCTTCATCTCCTCTGAAACTTTGTCCTGTATGTGTGACTTTTCACCCCAACACATACACACAACACACCCCATGTTGTAGGTTTTCTCACAGAGAAACTAGCACTGCAAAGAGCCACACTATGAGGTTTATGCCTTATAATGACCTTGTCTTCATCCCCTGTTATTGCTCTTTAAATCCTACCAAATTCCCCACCTTGCTGAGCTACCCGCTCATCGTCCCCAGTATGTAAATGTAAGTTTTTAAGAAAGTCCTGTTGTGTTCTTCTCACCGCTGGGTCTCCTCTTCAGTGTAGCCTGCACCGCACAGCTCTCTGCTGCTGCACAGTCCTCCAGGATCCCATCTCTGGGTGCTGTTGCTCACTGTGTACTTGTTGCAGTGTCTGTCTCAACACAGAATTAGGTTCTGAAATGTGATGGTATACTTAAGTGTTTTTTTTTTTCTTTTTCTTTTTTGGTAAAAAATGCATGGCTGCAATGTAATTATTCATCCGTTCAGCCTGTCAGTCATGAGTTCAGCCTTCTCACCCCTTTGACAACTGTGTGTTTCTCTACTCATGTACATGTAAGTGCACACAGTAAATGTTTGTTGACTGATTTGACCAAAAAAAATTTCCTTTTATAGTTTTGTTCTTTTGCTTAAATGTTGGGCAGTCAGTTCTGAGAAGTCCAGAGACTTGTCTGTTTGCCTTAGTTCACAAAATGACCCAGTGCAGAGCTTCTTAAAATGTGGGTTGTGACCCCATAGACGTGCAAATGAATGGGATGGGGATGGTCATGAAAAATTGGGCAAGTGTGAAACATTTCTGAATGCTTACCAAGTAAAAAGAAGTTCGAGTCACTATAGCTACCCTGCAGTGTCCCTGGCAGTGCTTGCCTGTGTGTTGCATCATGTGACTTCACTGTAGCCTTGGTTCTGAGCACATCTGTGCACTTCAGACTGAGCAGCTGTCAGGTCCCACAGTGCCAATGAACACCTCTGTCAGATTCCAGACCATGAGCACTGTGAGCTGCAGTGCCTTTTCCTTATTGTACATACAGTGCTTTCTGAACTTCCAGAAAAGAAGTGGCTGAATTGCAGAAAACAAAGATGTTTGTCGTTTCTCCGCTGTTTCCCTTTCAGCATCTATCAAATCAGTATATCTTTGGATTGTGTTGTTTTAGACAAGCAAGCCCTTCTGTCTCATTAGTATGCACATGTGCTTTCATTTTCAAGAAATGGTAAAATTATATGCTGATGAAGTGTTTTAAAATTTTTCTATTGTTGCTAGGCAGTGGTGGTGCATGCCTTTAATCCTAGCACTCAGGAGGCAGAGCCAGGAGGATCTCTGTGAGTTCGAGGTCAGCCTGATCTACAGATCCAGGACAGGTACCTAAACTACGCAGAGAAACCCTGTCTTGAAAAAAACCAGAAATAAACAAATAAATAAATAAATAAAATAAAATAGATTTTTTTCTGTTACTTATTGTCAATAAATGTTTGGTTTATATACTTATTTTATAATGTATATCTTTATTCTCAGGTTTATCTAAAATTATTTTAGGCAGTCACAGTGGAAAATGTTTAAGAAGTTTGCTTGAGAGTATAATTGGGTTCAGTCAGTATTTCTTTACCACATGGTGGCAGTTTTTCCTTCCTGCCATTTGACTGAGTATCTGCTCAAGAAGCTTACCAATGATCTTGAAAATAAGGCTTTATTTTATATAAGTTCAGGTGAGGTGGCTCAGTCGATAAGGGTGCTTGCTGTCAAGCCTAATGTCCTATGTTCGATCCCTAGAACTTTTAGGATTAAATATTAAATAAATTAATGTTCAATACTAGAATGCAACCAGAAACCAAGGAATTCCTTAAGAAATGTTGCTTTATCATTCTACTCATTGGCTTGTCTATCAGGCTGTTTAGGAAAAAGATACCCTAGATGCATGCCAGACCTGGACCTCTGAGAGTTGAGTGCCCTTCACCTGGTCTCTAATGACAGAGGTGTGTGAACTTTTCTTCTAGCCAACTGGCAAGTTGTCTTTGAGGTGGTCATTGGCTCCTGTCAGCTGAGCTGCAGAGTGGACGCCGAATTCCAGTGGCTCAAGCCTGCGTGTTCCATATGGCGGTTTTACTTCTAGCTTCAACATTGAGTGTTTCAGCTGAGTGTGTAGTGACCACCGGTGGTTGGTAACTGACACAGTGGACCACACAGCTGGGGGTGTCCCTGTCTCTGCAGAAAGTTCTACTCTCAACAGTTGGGAGATCTGAGAACAGCACTTTTCATTTGCTTTAGGTGCCAACGTGTTGGTTTGTTTCCTCTTTACATGTTTAGTTATGAATCTCAAGTCTTTTCTGAGAGCAGGGTAAAATATTCTTATGGGCTGTTTGAAAGTCCTTCATCAGAATGACTCATTAATATTATTTATGAATTGTTTGTTCACCAACTCCTTTCTTCCTTGTTGAGAACATATGGAGTCAGTAAGAGAATATGCTGCATGTTGTGGGCCCCCCCCCCCCCCCCCGCCCAGATATTTGTAATTAAATGCCCAAACGGTACAAGATACTGTTTTACTTACTTTATTTGAATTATATTCTATTGAATAATTTTTTGTGTATTCGGGGCTGTAATTTATGGTGCTGAGAATAGCTTTCCTCCTCTCCCAACAAAAATTCAATCTATTGTGCACTCTTCAAGGGGATTTTGGGTCTGTTTTTGTCCAGGGTGTTTTCTCTGTCCCCTCGTCGCACCTGCGCCGATTTTGGCCTAACTCCCCCTTTCTCACCTCTGCCTCTTGTTGTGGTCTCCACTCTCTACTTTTTCTCTGCCTTCTTTTCTCCACTGTCCTCAGCACTGAACATGGACATCCTAGTTTCCCCAAATTTCATACTGCGCTTCTTTTCTGCTTCTTTGTAATTAAGTAAAAATGATCACTTTCTGATTCTGTTTTTATACACACGTCTCACTGGGTCTTTGTCCCTTGTGGATGCAAAGCCCCTGAGGTGTGCAGTTCATTGAGTTTTGAGGTCTCTCTGTCCTTAATCTGTAGGCTTCCTCAGCTGTTGTTTTTTCTGTAATGACCTTCACAGTAGAACATTTGGCTAATTTCATCTTTTTGTTTTTAGATGTAATGGCTTATTTGAAATAAAATTCGTGCATCACACAGCGTTTCCAATCACAGAGTGTAGTCCTGTGGTTTGTAGTTTATTCAGAGTGTGCGACCATTACCACAAACCTCTGTCAGAACACCTTTCAATCCTGGAAGAAACACAGGGCTCCTTAGTGCACCTTTCCATTTTCCTTCAGCTCATCTATGGGCAGTCACCAACCTTCTGCCCCTCTGAAGTCTTCTGTTGTGGACTTTTCATCTAATGGGATTGGACAGTATGAGGACCACCTGGTTTCTCACTGTGTATAACGAAATAGTAGGTCTCATTGCTCCTATCCCTTTTATGACTTAATGTTTCATTATCAGTTGGTGGATATTTGAGCTCACATCCTTTGGCCGATATGAATATTGCTGTGAATATTGCTTTGTGCACAGGTTTTTGTGTGTGTAAGTTTTGTTTCTGTTGAGTAGATTTAGGACTGCTGGATTATATGGTAACTGTCTTTAACAGTTTGAGGAAGTCTCAGACTCTATTCCAGGCAGCAGCAGCAGCAGCAGCAGCAGCTGTTCACGGCTGTCGAACAGGCCCCATGAGCTGGGACCCTCCACCCTATGGGGACTAGTGTTACAGCTCTCTGGTGGCTAATGTTAAAACTCTCAGGCCCAGGTCACTTGAGACCTTTGCCTTTAAGGCTTGGCAACTCTTTGAATTTGTTCACTGGTGGAGGCCAGAGCTCTTTTGCTCTCACCAGCTGTCTGTCTGTTTTCAGTCTCTGCTCACTGCTCTTTCTTGCCCTCTCTCTCTCTTGTCATCCTTCATTCTCTCTCCTCTGTTCTCTCTGGTTTCTACCTTGGCCACTCTGGAATTCTTCAGCTCTCCTCCCATCGCCGTGGCTCCTGCTGCCCCCAGGGTCCCCAGTGCCTCTGTCCCCATTGCTGCCTTGCTGTGCTTCGGCTGGCTCCTAGCTTTTTTACTTCTCGCTCTACTGATGAGAAAGATAAAAGTAGGCAATGGAGTGGTGGGAGAAGCATTTAATTGAGGCTAATGTATCAGAGAGCAGCACAGACGGGAGCCTCCTGACCAACAGGAAGTAGGCTGCTTATATATCCTGAAGGCAAGGGTGTTTGTACAGCCATGGCACAGTCATTCTCACAAGTTCAGGTTTGTGTTTGTGCCAGTCCCAGACTTTCTGCTGCGCTAGCAGGGGAAGCACTAGGTGAAAATGGTTGCTAGATTTGAATTTTGTGATGGTAAGAAGTTTGGTGTGAGCTGGTTAAAACAGTCATGTCTGGGGCTTTGCCTTCTGGAGCTGGAGTTGTGCTTTGATGGCAAGCAGTAGTGGTTGCTGTGCACTTTTTTAAGGCCTCAGTGAAGAGTTCTGAATAGTTGGCACTCCAGCTGGCTGCTTGACTCAAGGCATCCAGGGCACCAGGGAAGGATCTAAATTGTCAATTAGTATCTAGACCTCCATTATCTTAGCTTAAAGGAAAAACAAACATGGGGCAGGTACTTCAGTAAATGCTTAACATCATTAACATTAATTTCAAAGTAGCTAACAATAATTTAACAATGCTTAATTCTTGCTTCAGTGTCCCAGAGAGTGGATCCATCTAATCTGCCTCAAAACCACCATTCAGTGCAAGATTCTCATGGTCCTATGGCTCTGTTTTCCTTATGGAGTTCATAGTTTAGCTTCTCAACTCTGTAACTGATGACCACCACATTACACTGCTCTCCTGGTTCCTTATTCCATTTGTGTACTTAAGATCAACATTGGATTCTGTCCGAACCTTTCTATTTCTAAGCATGTAGGAAAACATTCTTGTTCTGGCTCCATCACCAATTTATTTCATGTTTTTCTCATTGTATTTGCTACCTGCTGCTCTCAAATGATACCTTGGTTTTTCATCCATATAACAGCACACAATTTGGCCAAGTCCTCTGCTTCTTAACTATGTCCAGGTCCCAGACGATCTGCATCACTGTGTGTGTGTTATGACTTGTACTTCCTCCTGTGTCAGACTCCAGTGGGAATCACCCGCATGCCATTTCAGCACTGTGTTTCTATAAGCAGATGCCAACCCTCACTTCTCTTCACAGGTACTGAATAGATGAGCCCACACTCATTAAAACCTCCTGTATTTTTCCTTCTCTCCACCCTTCCTCCCTCCCTTCCCCTATATATTGGCTCTACTTATTCATATGTCTTCCAGGCTTCATCTGAGCCTCAGTGCATAGTCAACCATTTTCCTCCATTTCCTTCTATTCTGTGTCACAAGTCTCTCCATGCAGTATTTGTTTCATTGTGGTATTTGCTAGACACCAGGTGCATGCCACCTGACTGAGAGATGGAGTGAATAAGCTTCGGATCAGCCATTTTACCTTGAGGAAACCTAATCTGCTTGTGAAACCTCTATCAGAAATAATCTCTAATTTCAACTAAGCCTTTTTCCACATCTCTCATCCCTCATCCTCTGTCTGTCTCCATTCCTACTGTCTTCTCTTTCTCACTCTTAGCAGGTGACCTTGTTTCCTTATTGAAAACCTTGGAGGCCAGTGGATGAGTTTGCGTCTCCTGTGCCCTCTGCAGGAGTCCCTGCTCTGCATGCCATGCTTCCTACTCACGCTTGAGTCAGCGGAGACTTTCCATTCCAGTCTTGTTCTTCCTCTCCCTCTTCTCTCCTCTCCACTCCTGTCCCCTCCCCAGCCCCCTCCTTCTCTCTCTCCTTCCTGCTTTCTCTCAGATTTGTAACTGTATGCCTGTTCTCCAAAAGAATGGATTTCATTGTAACATTTTCCAACATGTGTATAATATATTTTGATCATATAAATCCATCTACCACCCTCTTTCCTTTACCCTCTTCTGTTCTTTAATAGGCCCTGGCCTTTAAACAGTCTCTATTTTGGCTGGGCAGTGGTGGCTCACACCTTTACTTCCAGCACTCAGGAGGCAGAGGCAGGAGGATCTTTGTGAGTTTGAGGCCAGCCTGGTCCACAAAGAGAGTTCCAGGACAGCCAGGACTACATAGAGAAATCCTGTCTCTAAAAACCAAAAAAAAAAAAAAAAAAAAGTCTCTATTTTGGCTTTTATGCTGTCAACTTTTTTTTTTTTTTTAAATTATTTGTCCCTTGCTCATATAATCCCTCCTCTCTCTTGCCAATTGGACTCCTGGAATTTGGCCATGGGTCTCTGCATCTGCTTCCGCCAGTCACTGGATGAGAGTTCTATCACGACAGTTAGGGTGTTCGGCCATCCGATCACCAGAGTAGGTCAGCTCAGGCACTCTCTCAACCATTGCCAGTAGTCTATTGTGGAGGTATCTGTGGATTTCTGGGGACCTCCCTAGCACTCTGCTTGTTCCTATTCCCATGGGGTCTTCATTTATCATGGTATCTCTTTCCTTGTTCTCCCACTCTGTTCCTGATCCAGCTGGGACCTCCCGCTCCCCTAAGCTAGCTTTCTTCCGACCCTTGCCCTTCATTAACCCCCCTTACCCCTTGCTCATGTAGATCTCATCCATTTCTCTGTCGCTGGGCAATCCCTGTGTCTTTCTTAGGGTCCTCTTTACTAGGTAGCCTCCCTGGAGTTGTGAGTTGCAGTCTGGTTATCCTTTGATTTACATCTAGTATCCACTTATGAGTGAGTACATACCATGTTTGTCTTTCTGAGTCTGGGTTACCTTACTCAGGATGATATTTTCTAGTTCCATCCGTTTGCCTGCAAACCTCATGATATCATTGTTTTTCTCTGCTGAGTAGTACTCCATTGTGTATATGTACCACATTTTCTTTATCCATTCTTCAGTTGAAGGGCATCTAGGTTGGATATTGAGACCATGATTGGAAAAAGCACAGGGACAAATAGCCAAACTAGCGGAAACACATGAACTGTGAACCAATAGCTGAGGAGCCCCCAACTGGATCAGGCCCTCTGGATAAGTGAGACAGTTGATGAGATTGAACTGTTTAGGAGGCCCCCAGGCAGTGGGACCGGGACCTGTCCTTAGTGCATAAGCTGGCTTTTTGGAACCTAGGGCCTGTGCTGAGACACTTTGCTCAGCCTTGGTGCAGGGAGGAGGGGACTGGACCTGCTTCAACTGAATCTACCAGGATGGGCTGACTCCCCAGGGGAGACCTTGCATTGGAGGAGGTGGGAATGAGGGGGAAGGCTGGGGGGTGGGAGGAAGAAGGACAGGGGAATCCGTGGCTGATATGTAAAATTTAATTATAAAATAAAAATATTTATAAAATTATTTGTTCCACTTTTAACATTTCTTTCTGTACCACCTTTCTTCTCTTTGTATTTAAACTATTAAGAAATAGAGAAATAGTTACTCTGTGTGTGTGTGTGTGTGTGTGTGTGTGTGTGTGTGTGTGTGTGTGTGTGTGTGTTTCGAGACAGGGTTTCTCTGTGTAGTTTAGGTGCCTCTCCTGGATCTAGCTTTGTAGACCAGGTTGGCCTCAAATTCACAGAGATCCTCTTGCCACTGCCTCCTGAGTGCTGGGATTAAAGGCGTACACCACCGCTTCCCAGCAAAATAATTACTCTTACCTAGACCAAAGTGCATAAATTATTGTTACTACATTACATTATCTGTTTTTATTTTTATTTATTTTTATTTGTTTCTTGTTTCTACTGTGCCTACATATTTTCCTGGGGTTTCCAAAGTGCTCACCACTGGCTGGATGTCTGTTGTTTTTTCTTTAGTTGACATAGGCAACTCCCTCCTGAGAGTAGGCAGAGACAGTACATGCATATACCTCTTCATTTTCTTCTGTGTGAGACACTGATGTCAAAGAAATACTTTTCAGTGCCATCTGTAGCATGAGTCTTAAAAGTCTTATTAATAAAATCAAACCCAAGCCAGGTATTGGGGTGAAATGCTGGAAGGTCAGAGAAATAGAACAAGCCACAGCTATCTCACCTCGCCTGATCCTCAGCTGGTCTTGTCCTATGGTTTGTTAAAATGAAAATGGCCACAGAGAACACAGGCACTCACTCAGAAAGACTTTTGGTATCTAGTTTTCATAATGGTTATTATGTTTGTGCTGCAGAAATAGAATGTGAGCCAGGCATGCAACATGTGCTTTTCATCCTAGCACCTTGGAGGCAGAGGCAGGCAAGTCTCTGTGAGTTTGAGGCCAGTCTTGTCTACAGGTTTAGACCAGCCAGAGTTACATATAGTAAGATCCTTTCTGAGGGTGGGAGAGAGGCTTGTTATGGGTTGATTTAGTCCTATTTTACTGTTCTGTTTTGCTTTGCTTTAATTTTCTGAGCCCTTACTTGTGTGTGTGTGAGTGTGTGAGTGTGTGATAGAACAGTGATACTTGGAGCAATTTTAGAGGATCAGTCTTAAGCTATTTGACTTGACTTCTAACTTCTAGGGTCATGATTTTATTAATTTCACTGTCTTCATTTCATTCTGAACTCCTCTGTGTTCCCTCAGTTTTCTTAGTGGCTTTTCCTGCCTTTGTTCAGAAGACACTTTTGGTCCATCACTCCGATTTATTACCTTTCTCTGTGCTCTTGTGGCATTCTGGGAATTCTTCCCTGGTCACTTATACGTGGAAAGTGACTTTTAGTATTGACCTTGGGTACCCTGGGTCTGAATATGCTATTCACCACTAGGTACAAATTCACTGAAAGAATTTTAAAAGTTGGTAATAAAGCAGGAGATTTCCCATGTATCTCCTTAATATTAGCAATTCTGTTGTGTGATCTGCCATTTTATACCCTGTAACTTGCAGCTTTGTAGGAAGAGATATATTTTAATTAAAATTAAATGCATGTTTCAGCTTGTGTTGAGTTTACGTGGATAGCTGTTGCCTGGCTTTTTCTTGGGAGACAAGAGCAAATGTCTGTTTAACCAGTTAAGACCCTGACAGTAGATCAAATATACAATTCAACACAATTGTAGCCTGAGTGCACTAGTGAGTTTATTACTTTATTACAGGGTTGACTTAACAAAGCTGGGTGCCTCCTCACTGAAAATCCTACCCCAGTGTTGGAAACAACTCACTAAAGCCACAACTTAGAGCACTTCCCCCCTTCCCAGCATATATTTACTACATGAAATTTCTGAGCCTCCTTCTTTTCTGGGGTAATGTTCAGCTCCCAGTAACGGTGATGCAACAGGCAAATACAGTTTCCCGGCTGACTATGTCATACTGTGTGAAGTTTTCACTTACCATTGGAAGACACACTTCAGTATTTCACATGACAGTCACATAGATCATTTTTGGTTACCTATCTATCTATCTATCTATCTATCTATCTATCTATCTACCTACCTACCTACCTATCTATCTATCTATCTATCTATCTATCTACAATCTAATGCATGTATGTAATTAGGTAAATCAAGTAAAAACTACATAAGTTGTTCTATTTATCTATCATCTATCTATCTGTCTATCTATCTATCTATCTATCTCATCTAATGCATATATATGTAATTAGGTAAATCAAGTAAAACCTCCATAAGTGGTTATCTATGTATCTATCTATCCATCCATCTTCATCATTTATCTAATGCATATATATATATATATATATATATATAAATAAAACTAGGTAAATCAAGTAAAACCTACATAAGTGATTCTGTCTGTCTGTCTATCATCCATTTATATTTATCTATATTTTCATATTTATATATGTAAAATTAGGTAATTCAAATAAAACCTATATCTATCTAATCCATCTATCTTATGTGCGTTCGCATACACACGCATGCACAGACATGCAATATTAAGTCAACCGTGTAAAAGCTACATCAGCGTTCTTAGAAAATGTACCCTGACTCCCGAAGGTGGGTAATGCAGTTCCCCTCTCTGATGTCCTATCTGTCTCCCTTTCCAGGTTCAGCAGATTGACCGTGTGGTAGAAGTTGTGGAGGAAACAATTAAAGGTAATGGTGGAACATAAGATGAGCAGATGCGTTTTCTGAACTAAAATTTTGGTATACCATTCTGTTAACACTTACTAAGCATTTTTATATAGGATATTATTGTAGGATAAAACCATACGTTTTATCCTTGGACTCATACACAAACTAGGAGGTATGTATATATATTGTTCTTAAAATTTTCATTTACAATTTTCTATAAGATACTGGAAAGAATGAACAATGAAGTCATAAAGACATAGAGAGTTTGCAGAGTAAAGTGAGGTGGTCTTTAAAAGCCATATACTATGTGATGTCAACTATATAGCATTCTGGAAGAGGGCAGTTGTAGGAGGAATCAAAGGATCAATCACCTAGAGGTGGAGGAAGAGTTGAGTAAGCAGAACACAGAAGGTATTCGGGCCAGCGGTACTTGCGATGATATTGTGATGCTGAACACCTATCAGTATACATTTGCTCAAAATCATCAGACTTCTTCTGTCAATTGTGAAGCCTAGTGACCTGTCAGTGTCAGCTCCATCCTTAACAAACCCACCACTGCGGCACTCGGGTGCAGTTTGTTGGCAGTGATGATGGAAGCTCTCAGCTTCTGCTCAGTTTATCTGTGAACCTAAAACTTCTCTGAAAATATAAATGGATTCTAAAAATGAGTGGTATTCATTAGTGAGCTTACCTGGTGGTGTGTAGAGGTATGTTAGGAAACGGAGGCCTTTCTCTTCCAGGCCGTGTTGATGAGGGAGGGCTTCTCACTGAGGAGTTCGGCCCAGTGTACATTCATTGGAGAAGCTGTGTTGAGTTTAGTTGTGAGAAACAGTAGTAGAGATGAAATGGAGTTGGTGGAGTCTTCATTGGCTGGTTGGAGGATGGAAAGCGATAACTTTAGTGCTAGAGTTCTATCTAACGAGAAGTGGAGGCTGAGGATTAGTCCAACAGTCACTTAGCAGGCGTGGGCACTCAACCCGGTAGAGGTAAAGTGATTGGCTGAGTTTGCTTAGTCCACTGACAGTGAGACTGCTGTCATCATAATCTGCAAGAGATTTGGTTCTTTACCTCCTATTTCTACTGCCCTCACTTTATTTAGGGAGCCCCAACCAGAGAAATACTGTGCTCCCCCACCCCGCAGCATTGAGACGTTTGTTGATTTCCTTTGAGCACATTATTCTTCTTATGCTTACTGTTCTCAGCTGCTGCTCAAGAGGATTTGAAGGTTTTCTCTAGACTTCATCTGCTTTGCTTTTATCGTAATGTCCCAAACAGAACTGTGTAGGCTCTGTGTGCCTCTCCAGAGCTATTTTCCACATTCAACTGTGTCCGTTCAGGCTGGCATTTATGTGCTATATTATTTAAGATCCTTGCTCATTGGTACCCAGAGGGATTCTTGTTTTCTGGTGCCCAAGAAGATCTTCACTCTGTTGTCCATTAGAACCTTTGCTCTCTGGATCCTAGTAGGATCCTTGCTTTCTTGTATCTAGTAGAATCTTCAGTCTCTGGAGCTCAGTGGGAATCTCACTCTCTGGTGTCTACTAGGATCCACATTCTTTGGCATCTAATGATATTTAGCTAATTGGGGGAGGTGGTTCTCTCCTTCCATCAGTTGGGTCCTGGGAATTCAACTCAGCTGTCAGATTTGCAGGCAGGTGTATTTACCCACTGACTCATCTTCCTCAAGTTTTAATTTCTCTCTCTTTTTCTGTGTTTATATGTATTTTGTTGAGGGAGAGTGCGAGTTATGAAACCAGAAATGGGACTGTGAGACCTCATCTTAAGGGAGGGAGGGAGGGAGGAGGGAGGAGAGAGAGAGAGAGAGAGAGAGAGAGAGAGAGAGAGAGAGAGAGAGAGAACACGCATGCACTGTGAATGCAGAAAGGGACTGGGGGGAAAGGGTACTAGTTTTGTGGGGAATAAGGGGGTTGGGGAGGGGAGGAGAACAAATGTGTATGAAAATGCTGTAATGAATGTATTATTTTGCATTCTAACTTAAATGAATTAACACAGACTAGAATAAATAAATCCCACTACCTGACAGTCAGATAGCCCTGCCTTTCTTCCTTGTTTAAATATTGACTTACCTACTGTCAGGCTGAGCTTACATGCTAACCCCCTTGTAAAACCTAATGTCTGGTTTCATGGGAAGACAGGACTCTTAAGTTTCATTAATAATCTTAATGAAAGACTTTGTGACATTTGTCACTGTAAGCCAGTTTCCATTTGAATGTCATTGGTTAAATGTCTCTATGCTGATTATTTATGCTGTCTATGTAGTATGCTCAGATATGTCCGTTTCTAAGATCCATGTTCTGATTTCTACATCATATTGCTTTATATCATATGATGAATATTGTAAAGTATCAGTCCCACAAAGAATTTGTATTACATTTAAACTTTATATTCTTTACTCTAATAGGTCTCATTTTGAAAAATAAAGCAAGTTCTGACTCCATTACCAAAACATGTTCACTCAACATATATGGCTCTTATATACTGTATACTACCTCTCTAAGGATAGATTCAGGCTGCAAAATGCTTGTGTTTCTAGGCCTGGGAGCCTAAGTTTGACCCTGAGAACCCACAGGGAAAAGCTGGCATGGTAGCATGTTTTTGTAAGCCCAGCTCAGGGAAAGTGGATGGACATAGGTGGATCCCTAGGGCTCCCTGGCCAGCCAGCCTCACTGAATCTGCATTGTGAGTTTCAAGCCAGTGAAAGATCCTGTCTCAGAAACAAGGTGGGTGTTGCCTAAGCAATACCACACTGCAGTTGCCCTTCGGTCTCCATATCATACTCACACCCCTTTCATGTGTACCTATGCACTTGTGTACCTGTGTACATGAACATGCAACACATACACGCACACATGCCCACACTAAGTTTGTTTCCCCTATACATTATTTTAACAAAAATAAACAACTTAGGCTGGCTGGCCATAACCTGGTTAGCCTGGTGTTGGAGATTGGCCTTGTCACTCCTCACGAGGTTCCTGGCATTGAGAGCCACTGTTTTGGCTCCGTATAATTTAAGGTCCAAAGACAGAAAAGCAGCTGGGGTTCTCCTAGCTTTTTACACATATGCTTATGTTTCCAGGATCCCGTGAGGGTCTTGCCAACTCTGCCTTCTTTTTTTCTCATTACTGCACATGAGTGACTTCCTAGGGATCACCTTGAATCTATAATTCTTTAATTATTTAGTTAACAAATCACTTACAGCATTGATTTCCATTGTTGGTTTTTTTATAGAAATGGAAGCTTACGTTCACTCGTAGTGTTTGACACTTCCTTTGCATCATTAGCTGGTCTTGGTAGGACTATACTTGCATTCATTACTGTAGCAACTGTAATCAGTGCCCTGTCTAGCTCCTGGGAGCTTATCTTTTCCATAGACATGAATTTGTTTGTACTCTACAGGAAGCCTGGTCGCACTGATTAGGCACTGGGCAGTGGCAAGTCTGAAACCTTGCTCTCTGGTTCCAAAACCCACGTTCTTTTCTGCTCTGTGAGACTGCTTACAGTGAACAGAGAAAAGTGAGGAGGGGAGGGCCTGTTTGTATAAATGCTACCCCTCCCCGTTGTTTAACTTTGCTGCTCACCTTTTCTGATTCTTGTCCAGTCTTAATACAAGGGGAGGAACCTAGTCT
The DNA here is from genome assembly GCA_902168425.1 of Peromyscus attwateri. Lineage (NCBI taxonomy): Eukaryota > Metazoa > Chordata > Mammalia > Rodentia > Cricetidae > Peromyscus > Peromyscus attwateri. Next base: position 23,841 of record CABHPP010146180.1, read on the forward strand.
TATTGCAACTTGATAAGCCATGTTTGGGTGATATGCATGGGAGGCCTGCCCTTATCTAAACAGAAATGGAGGAGGAGTGGATGGGGCGGGGCTGAAGGGAGGTAGAAGGAGGGACTTGGAGGAGAGGAGGGAGGGGAAACTGTGGTAGGGATGTTTAAAAAAATGTAAAAAAATTATAAAATTTAATGTATATAATTTTGAATGTTTCAATAATAAAACATATATTCGGAAAAATTTAAGAATGCATTTGATTGATTATAACCAGTGCCTGGCAGCTTTCATCATATGTACTTCATAAATGCTGTGTAAGGGCATTTTCAATTTTGAAGGTTTGGCTTTTCACCATGGGGCTGCTTTAACCCCAGTCTTAATAAATTTTTTTCAGTGGAATTTAGTTGTGGTGAAAGGCTTTTTACTTGATTAGTTTTAAGGAAAATTAGCAAGAAGCTGGAGTTTTAGCAGAGTATACTATGAAATTGACTCTGAGTGTCCTTCCTGAGATGAGGTCTGTCACTGAGCCTGGAGCTAGTTGTGTTTTTGCTTGGGTGGTGGCCAGCAAGCCACAACCACCCTCCTGTCTCTGCTTTTCTCCCAAGGCTAGGATTAGAGGCTTGGGCTGCCATGCCTGGCTTTTTATATGGGTGCTAGTGATTCAAACTCAGGCCCTCATACATGTGCAGCAAATTCTCTTACTCCCTGAGCCATCTCCCCAGCTCCACGGGGCTCAGTCTTCAAAGTTACATTTGGCTCACCAGTTCCCAAAGTTACTTGTTATATTTCTGTTGTTTTCTAGCAGCTAGCTCTGCTTCCATTGTTGGGTGTGGTAACTTTAGGATGGTAGCTGTGATCAGGAGAAACAGTAATTTTTTTTTTTTTTTTTTTTTGGTTTTTTTCGAGACAGGGTTTCTCTGTGTAGCTTTGCGCCTTTCCTGGAACTCACTTGGTAGCCCAGGCTGGCCTCGAACTCACAGAGATCCGCCTGCCTCTGCCTCCCGAGTGCTGGGATTAAAGGCGTGCGCCACCACCGCCCGGCATCAGTAATGTTTTATATTGTGACATGGATACTTTATACACGGACAGAAGCATCTATCACTTTATTGTTTCAAATACCACAACTTTGTAGCTCTTCAACAAATTTCTAAATTAGGAAGGTCTGTCCTAGCAAGGCAGGTGGTGGTCTGAGAGGCTTCCATTCAGGGTCAGGGCTACAATACCTGCTCTTCTTTCAGGACTGCTTTGGCTTTTGACAGTTTGGATGGGCACTTGAGTTAGATTGCAGAAAATTGATACCCACATATCTCCTTCCCTTGTCATAAAAGGCATCTCTGCTTACAGAAGTAGCAGTTAAGATGTAAGATCAATGTGGGTTGTAATTCACTTCCAGAAGGCGTTTCTGTGAGAGTAAGAGGACATGTTGCTTAGATGTATACTCTTTGTTGTAGCAGTTTGTCGATTAATCTAACTTTAATTATTATGATCTAAGCCTACAATAGTATGCAGTGGAGGCAGAGTGTCACTGAGAACCTCCTGCCTAGCAATGCTTTCATTTTCCTTGTGAAGTTCTTTCTTGTCCACACATCAGTTCCACTCTTTACTGTGGTAGGGCAGGCACGTTTGTCTCTGCATCATGACTCTTGACATAAAATAATCTTCAGGTTTGCAGAGCCTTAACCTGTCTTCTCTGATCTTATCATAGCATCTTCCCAACCTACCTGCCTACCCAGAAAGGTTTTATTTTTAGTTAAATAATTTAATTCATATTAAGTGGTATGATTTTTATTCTTTGCAAATATCATGCAAGCAATGTGTTTTGGTCATGTTTATCCATCTCCACTCAAACTCTTCATAGTTTCCCCTTGCAACACCCTCCCAGCTTCAAGTCTTTTTTTTTTTGTTTTTGAACTACCTACAGAGTCTACTAGTGCTGTCTATATACTCATTATCATGGGACAACCCACTGGAGCATGGTCAACCTACCCGGACCACATCACTAAAGAACACTGACTGTCTGTCCACTAGCAACCATTCACTATCAGTATCCTCAGTTAGGAATAGAGGCTCATGTGCTCCTCTTCCGTCCAAGCTGGAATATTGACTGGATTGTTCCTATATAGGTCTTGTGTAGGCAGCCACGGCTGCTGGGAGTTCATCAGCCCTGCTGTGTCCAGAAGAGACTGTTTTGCATCAGTCCTTCCTGACCACTTGCTCTTACAGTCATTTTACCCTGTCTTCCTGAATGTTTCTGAGCTTTGGGAGGAGAAGCTGTAATATAGATGTCTCATTTATGACTAAACACTCCCCAGACACTTGTTCTCTGCACTTTGGCCAGTTGTGAGTCTCTGTATAAATTGTCATCCACTCCACTAAGATGATTCTCTGATTGGCCTTGAAAGCTCCCCAGTCTATGAATATAGACATACCTATTCAAAGGGCAGGTTGATACTATGTCCTATAAGAAAATAATAGTGAGATTTTCATCCCCAGTGCCTTTGGACTCCCCAGCCATGGGTCCTTGGCCACATATGCCAGGCATGAGCTTCTTCCTTTGGAGTAGGCATTCAATTCAGTCAGAAAGTGGTTGGTTATCCCCATCACATTTGTGCCACTTTTACACCAGTGGGCGTATCTTGCTAGGCCACTCATTATTGTAAGTTGCAGATTTACTGCTGGATAAAACTGTTGTTCCTCTGTACTGGAGAGATGGCTCAGCAGTTAAGAGCACTGGTTGCTCTTCCTGAGGACCTCGGTTCAATTCCTAGCACCTGCATGGCAGTTCTCAACTATCTGTAACTCTACTTCCAGAGGATTTGACACCCTTATACAGACATACATGAAATTAAAAAAATTAAAAAAATAAAATGAATGTTAAAACAAACAAAATCACAAAAAATCCTGTTGCTGCTGTTTATCTCCAGCAGCCTGCATAGCACCTTCTGGTACCACGAAAGCTAGTCATAGGGAGAAGGCTTCTAGGTCAGTACCAGCTTGATTTCTCCAAATCCTATGACCAAAGTGTATGGAGTCCTCAGCAACCAGATCTTATCACCAGGTTCTGGTGGGTAGCCAAGAGTTTTACATTAAGGTCTAGAAACTATTGTGCTGAGAGACCAGTACTTCCACAGGCTGTCTTCCTCAGTGTTGGGTTATGCTTTGAGTTCTTTAATTTCGGTGTATTAAGGAAAAGATATTTCTAATAAATGCATGTGTGTTTCTGTGTTTGGGAATATGCATGGTGCCCCAGGAAGTCAGAGCTGTGGATCCAGTTGGAGCTGGAGTTATAAGCAGTTGTCAGCCACCTGATTCATGTTCTGGGAACGGGATTCAGATTGCCTGCCAGGATGATAAGCACTCTTAACTGCTGAGCCATCTCTCCAGCCCCATCTTACCCTAAGTGCATTACTCTAGTTACTATTAAGTTCTCCCTTCTTGAGGAACACACTGTCTGTCTTAGTGACTGAGTGGGAGCTTGAGTTGTCAAGCCAGTTTTAAAGTTAAATATTCTCTTCCAGCCTCAACTTGTGAAGAAGCTGCTGCGTCTGTTGATCTCACTTTATTTTTCAACGCTTAAGATGAAAATATTGGAAGGGAGGGTCATACTTTTGTTGTGGATATCTGAAAGTGCTCCTCCCCATCAAAAGTGTTACATATGAGGAATTGTATTGAATGGAGTAGAGAAAAACTTGGACTACTCACTGCCCTCTGCCCCCTGTGTCACTTCGGGTTGCTTTCCTAGGAATTTTTCCAGTAGATTGACCCAGACCATAGCGTTCAGACCTGCCTTCTCAGTGTGAGTCTAATAACTTTATATTTGTGCCAAGTCAGCAGTCAGCAAGAGATCAAGAAATCATGGCAGGAGCCCTCATTGTTGGTGGTAAGCTGGGTGGTCACATAGCAAGGAAACAATGGCCTGGCCTCTAAAATTAGGTGGGTTGAATGAAGTTTTGAAGGAAAGTCTTGGCTATGGGCTGTTTCACAGAGCCTTTAGAAACAAAGAAATGAAGGACAAAAATATACAGAAGGAGTCCCAGTTGCCAGATTGTTGATATTTTTATAACATGTAATGACTCTCCAAGCTAATGTGTGACAATGAGAAGAGGGAAGAGGTTGGTGCATAGTACCACAGCTTAGTCAGTAACTAATAAACGCATGTTTTCAGGATCATGATGTTTCTAACATTCTTTTACTGTGTGTGTTGGCTTGTGAATGACCTTGCTGACTGGCTTCCTAATCAGACACCTGGGTGGCCTTCTCTCATAAAGGCCTTTAGAACTGTGTGGTTTAGTCAGATTTTGCTCTTGATCCACAGACAACACTGAATATTGATGCAACTTGTATAGTGACTTTTGCACAGATCAGATTGGATGGCTTGGCTTTTCTTGACCCAGGTTTAGTGTTAACAATTTGAAATTACTGTATAGCAGTGAATCATAAGCAACTACCTTTTTGGATTCAAAATTCACTAATACATAATAAAATCATTTCATGAAAGTTTTCAGTGGACTAGCTGCAATGTAAATCCAGCATGGAATCAGGGCTTTGAAGTTGGTTTATAAATAGCTGTTGAAAGGTTTTAGGGATTATAATTGAATTTAGTTTTTACAGTGTTGAGTTTTAAGTGATATTTAAAAGTATTAGCTTAGAGAAGTATTAATTAAAGATGGTTAATAATCTATTGAGCTATATCTGATCATTATATAGAGACATGAAGTAGGAGTGTATTTAAAATGGAAAGGAGATGACCCTGGAAGCTCACTGCTTTTGTGGGTTCCATCCCACACGTGATGTTTCTTCTCTTTCTTCCCTGTATCACAGTGGCATGTCCTTGTTTTCATCTTGTCCCACTCTTACCAATTTCTCTGCAGGAAGAGTGTTAGGAATCATCCTTGTCACCCTGAGCATCGTTCTTAACATCTCTTTCTCCATTTCTTTAACATGGACTTGATTAAAAAAAAAAAAAAAACCTGTGTATTTTGTTCTCCATTTCTCTTAAACTCTCTTGTCTTGATTTCATTTTCTCATTCTCTTCATTCTAGTCAGAAAGGTAATAAAATCCAAGTCAACCTGTCCCCATTTTGTTTTAGTTTTAATTTCTTTCCTTGCCTGGCATTATGGATGGATTCCACTTTTTGAGACAGAGTCTTATGACCTTGCCCAGGCAGGCCTTGGTAATCCTTCTGCTATAGCCTCCCGAGTTATCTAGGTTCATAGGCCCATACCACCAGGCCATGCTAGCACTCATTCATTTTCTATCACTGTGCTAGACACAAGTGGCTAACAAGGAAGGGTCAAGCCAGGGTGCAGTGTGTGAGTGTTTAATTGTAGTCTTCGCTTCCTGGTCCTTTTGTGAATATAACATGTTCATTTTTATGATTAGTTTGCTCCAAGAATCTGTCCCTCCATCTCCACTCCCTCTGCACGTTTCTCTGGTCTCCCTTGTTTCCTCTCAAAGTCATAACTTGTTTATGGCATCTCCTTCATGTTATTCTTTATATTTTCAAATTTTGGTTTGCTTCAGAAGGCAACAATATTGATAGCTGCACATGAAACCCGAAATAATTTGTAATGTGTGTATTCTGACGATGGCCTGTGGATTGATGAATATTTTAAAATAATTTCCTTTGAAACAGGATGTTAAAGAGAGATAATATATCACACATAATAGTTTTATTTTGTTAGTCCATTTTAAAGGAAATTATGTTGTTTCCTTCCTTTCGTCTTTGTCTGTATATAACAAGCGACCTTTATATTTCCTATTTTGTCTTCGGTGCACTAAACTCCAACTACCCTATTGTTATATGTGACACTTTTTAACGAGTCATTGGATTAGAAAATAACTCTTTATGTCATTGCATGTAGCTGTGTTTCTCTGTTTACGTGCAGATAGTGAAGATGAATAATTTATTGAATGTTATTAGAGCAGGTTGCATATTACAGTAGGACATGAGGAAATTTGCCCGGGGCTCATATGAAAATGGTTCTGCTTTTGCACAGTCATTCTTGACCTTTTAGACTCTCTCAGAGAACTGTTGTGTTATCCCACCAATGTCACTTCTTTATCTTCAGCTCTTGGACATTGCAAGTCCAAGTTTTTTGGCCTTTGACCTCTGGCACTCCTATCATCAGCATACTGGGCTCTTCTCATTTGCCTTTATCCTGATAATTACATCTTTAGTTTTCTTTGCTCTGAAGCCTTTTGATGTAGACTGAGCTTTGCTATTGGCTGATGCGTTTATCTAAATTATGAGTCAGAAATTGGGATAAAAACCCAGTGACTCCAAAGAGCGACAGTGGAGTGATCAGCTGACCCTACTTTCCACATTTCCCAGAGTAAAAAGCCTGCAAATCTCTAAATCCCTCCCTACTACTTTCTGTGTATCTTTCTATCATACTCTGTGGGTCCTCCAACATCTTTATGGCTATTTCTGGTCAGCTAAATGTTGGCTCTGACCTCTGATTCAAGGTTTAACTTTATTGTCAGTCTCAGAGTGTTAGCGTAAAGAAATCTCCCACAACATTTCTCCTTTTTTTCTCCAAATTAAAAGAAAAAGTTTTAACTCTTACAGTAATACTATATACAATAAGAACAATTATCAGATATTGTCTAAAAAGGGAAGGTTTTAAACTTAACACAGTAAAACTATATACAGTAAGAATAATTATCAAGTAAGAATTATATTCACAATGTCCAGTCCATTTGTATTTGGCAAATTTGGAGAAAATACTCCATTGTCTATCCTATTTTGGTAATTCCAAAGTTTTGTACATAATTCCCTTTCTTTCCTACCTTGTATTATGAACACAAAACTCTTTTGAGACCTCAAAACATTTTCTTAGATAAACAACTTAAGCTTTTATGTCTCTCAACCTTATACACTTTACACCTCTTTTGTGAGTTTCTTTTCTTAATTTGGTAACAAGGAAAACTGTAATTATAGCTATCTAATCTTCAACCCCATCAGATACTCAAAAAGGATATATTACCTGAGTAAACAGGAAGTGCAGAGCAAACAACTTCTAAAACTATAGAAATGGCAGAGACATCTATCTGCCCAGATAGCCATCCAAGTTCCTCTTCAATGTTCGGTCATTCATCTTCAACCTACGGGCCTAGAATATCTGACAGACTTTTCTGTGAAACAGGAATTTTAAAGGACTGTCCTATTTTGTCTTGTCAAAGTTCTGTAGTCGCCTTCTTTTGTGTCCCGCTTGTCCAATTTGGACAGCATACTGTCAGAAGTTGAGGCTAGGGCATTTTTTTTTGTCCAGTGGTTACCTTTTCCACAATGAAAGCAAACTCCATATGGAGGTTCTTCAATGCCCATCATCTTCTCTGAAGTAGATTGGTGCTGCCAGGAACAGACATGTCTCATTGTCATGAAAAGCCTTATGTTATTAAAACATCTTAAATGCCATATTCTGTAGGTCTCTGAAGTGTTTGACTCTCTGTCTCATGTCAGAAGAGCCATGTGGTATGGGACAGAAGAAACTAAAATTAAGGGACTATTCTATTGTCACTAGCTCATAATCCTTTGTTTTCATTTTGACTCTTTAAAACTTTTCTTAACATATAAATATTATCTCAAAAATTTTAAGATATATATATATATATTAAATACATATATTTAAACAGTCAGTCTATTAATTGTCATATAAAGTGCTAACTAATTCTAGAAATATGTTTCATCTAGCTATGTAAAATATACCTGTTTGGTCTTGAAAACATACCTAATATGGCCACAGATTTGATTTTTAGATGACTAACTATTAACCTACATTTTTAAATTATCCTAAATAGTTTGTAATAATAAACTTTTCAAGGACTAGAAATTTACATTATTAAGTGGGGTATATAGGTACAATACCTTAAACAAGAGTACAAACATATATACAGTATAAAAAATAACCTTAAATTTGTATACATATGCAAAAATACCTTAAGAGTAGAAATATTTATACAGTATAGCCAAAATAACTTTAAATTTGTATAAATATATGAAAATCCATACCAGTATAAAATATTTGAGATTACTAATTGCTTTTTTAGTTTAAAAGTAGATTTGGTAATCTACCCTTTTATCGTGTCATTCCTATATTTCCCCTCTTTTTTTCAGAATGAGATCCTTAAATCTAATCTCCTTTGTTAGTTTCCTCCCTGACCATGACCAATAATCACTTGCAACAACCCCCCTTAATGATGATAAGCATCCATAACTTACCAACCAAAAACCACCCACCCTACCTCTTGGGAATGTGAGTGTTGTGTTCTTAATATTACTTCTTTTTGTCTCGGGGTGATGGCATCTTTGGGGGAACCCTGAGAAAATTTAAATAATGATCAAGTCGTGAGAGAGCTAGTTGTTGTCCAGTCTCAGTGTGATGGGAAAGTGCAGGGCTTTTCTGAAGTTCTGACTGGAGTAGTCTGTGAGGCTGGATCATCTTCGCTAACTGCTTTGAAGTTATCCTGAGCAGTTTGTAGACCATAGTTTATCTCTGGGGGGTGTTTGTCAGTTTAGTGGAGTTACCACAATCCAGGTGGAATTGTAGAGCCCCATCATCTTTTTGGAGACCTCAAAGGTGTCTGCCAGGAATGGTCTCAGTTCACTGCAGAAAACTTAAACATTTTAAATGTCCTATGCAGCAGATCTTAGAGAGGTTAAAGGACCACAATTTGTTAAGTACATCTGGGGTACACAAACTTAGTTCCTAGTTACCTGCTTCAGACTAAAACCCAAAAATCTCATAAAAGAGCTAGTTGAAGCCTACTTCTAGAATTAGTTACTCTATATGACCATTAATATCATGACTGAAAGTGTATATATATATATGTATATACATACATTAAAATTATAAATTTTGAGATAATATTTATACCTTAAGAAAAGTTCTACAGAATCAAAATGAAACCAAAGGATTATGATATTAGTGATGCTAGAATAGTCCCTTAATTTTTGTTTTCTTCTGTCCCATTCCAGGTGGCTTTTCTGACATGAGACAGAGATTTTGAGTTTTCCTTTAACAAGCATACTTGGGTTTAGAGAAGGAGAGAGCCACACTCCAACTTCAAAGCCAGCTTTAATTTTTAATTGAATTGGGACTACAAAAAGACCATTTGCCTTATATGTTTATAGAGAACAGAAACAAACATTTGGGAAATTTTATGAAATTTTATCCTGTTGGAAGTGTGCTATACCATTAAACCAGTTTAGTCTTTTTCTTTGGACATTTATTCTAGATGATTTGTCCTTCTTCTTCTGATGTCTCATTTGTTCAGTGGTCTTCAAATTCCTTACTTGGATGCTTTTATTCTCCTGGAATGGCAAAAACAAAACCCTCCCCCAACCCTGTCTTTGGGGAGTTCCCCCTTTTGGCTGGTTATATCTGATCAAGTGAAAGGTATTTGTTAGTCTTATAAGTTAGTTTAGATTGAATGGCCATGCTGTCTGATGAACTGTTGCCTCTGGGGCCTTCTGTTTGGATTATCTGTAGAAAACAACATTGTTTCTAGAAACGCCTTGCCTACAATTTTTTTCAGATAACCTTGATTACCACAATTAAAACATCTAACCTTTTGATTTTTCTTAAAACTTTTAGAAATCACTCCTGCTATCAAAGTATCCAATATCAGCTATATTTCAGATTCATTCATCTATGGGTGTTGATCTTGCCTATAAGGCCTAATCAATCTCCCTTTTGCATTCCAAATTAGCATTTTAAAAAGCAAAGATTCAAGTAATATTTGTCTAACTTCTGGATCTAACATCATTCTATTTACAGCTGAAGTCAATCTTTCAAAAAATCAATGAGGACTTCTTTTGGACTTTGTATAATTTTAGTAAAAGACTCAGTCCTCTTTCATGCTTCTTCAACCCTGTCTCAAGCTTTCAAAGCTGCTATATAACATATATACAAAGTATGATCATCAAATCCAAACTGTCTTTGCAAATCAGCATGCTGGTCTTCAGCAAGGATCTGGTCTTGGGAAATATCAATACTTTTAGCCCTGCTTCATTGATCTATGACCTTAGCTTGCTGTCTCCACCATGTTTTTTACTGTAATTGAGGACTAACTTCCAATATTGATATAGATAAAACTTTTAGTCTTGTGGCATAATTCTGTTCTGAGTTGCCCATGAATTTAACTCTGGTTTCACATAAGGTGAATGCATGCCACATGAAATGACTGCTTCTTTAAATATCTTCAAATATAAAACTTCTGTAGGATCTAGTTAACTTCTGCATAGCGTTAAGGGTGCCTATCTTCTTGTGGCCAGTCTTGTATGGCTATTGGATAAACTAAGGTTGGTTTTCTAATAATTTTGGGCTGTTTCCTCTTCATGCAATGGTGTAGCTGGTTTTTCTCTAAATTCCTCTGAGTGTGAATATTTTTCTTGGTTTCATTGGTAGGTATTTCTAAGACTTCTATCTTATCAGTAAACTTTTCATATTTGGCACCGATGTTCACCTACTTTTTAAAGGATGAAATATGAATTACCAAACTGATAATAATTATAACTGACATTATGTCAATCCCAGCTAAGTTGGTTATCCCTTCATTTAATTTTCCATTTTCCAGTCATACATTGTGGAAGTATACCGGTGCTAACTCCCTGTATTATAATATTGTTCCCCATTCTTAAAGTGGGAAAGACTTTTTTTCTTTAAATAAAACCTACCCCCCACCACCCTTAAGAATTCCCAGATGTCTTACCAGATCTGCTGCTGATGACAGGCTAGACAGAGCTGTGGGAGAACAGTCAGCTGCAGTACTAAGCAGTGCTCATTTGTGGGCCTGTGCAGCAACTCTGTGCAGTGTTTTGGGCCCAGCTGCCTGAGGTGTTTGGGGTGGGAGGCGGGACAGTGGCCCAAGGCTGCTATAGAGAGGCTGCATTGGGAAAAGCCTGTGACTTGTGGGGAGGGGGAAAGCAGCTGCAGTGTTGGTAGAGAGGTGGCAGCCTTGATGCCTTCTTGTGATCTAATTAATGCCCCACATTGGATGTCAGGTAATGTGTTCATCCGAATTATTCTGTTATTAATAAAAACTCAGGAGTCAGACATTGAGATAAAAACCTGATGAATCCAAAGAGTGACAGAGGAATCATCAGGTGATCCTACTCTCTACTTCTCCCAGATTAAAATGCCTGCAAATCTCTAAATCTCTCCCTACTACTTCCTGTGCATCTCTCTATCTATCTACCTGTAGCTTCCAACATCTCTATGGCTAGTTCTGGTCAGCTAAGTGTTGACTTTGTCCTCTGATTCAAGCTTTAACTTTATTGCTAGTCATGGAGTGTCAATGCAAACAAATTTTCTGCAACAATTGACTTCCCATGTGATTGTTTGCCTCTATAGTCAAGTGATTTAGTTTCCTTAATAAATCCTATTTATCTCTTTATGCTTCAGTTCTGGGTCTCTGTAGCACCCTGAGTAAAAGAACTTTAAGGACCTGTTTTATACATGTCTGTCATACACTAACAAATGTATTGTGGGAGTTGCAGAAGAATAGATAGAAAAAAAATGGCACAGAAAAAATTAAAAAAAAAAACCCTAGGTGAATATCACTTTATGAGTCCAAAGAGCTCCCATATAGGATACTGTAGAAATCCATAGCTGGACCCCCAATGAAGTGAGATCTGGGAAGCATAAGAAAAGAAGTGACTTACTATGTTCTTAGGAACAGTAAGATAAATAGTTGACATCTAACCGTGAACAGTATAAACATCACAGACAATTGATAGCCAGTGTACAGAGACAACAGCAGTTTTATATCCAGTACAAGTATCCTCTACAAATGAAGCAAAAATAACAATGTTATCAAATAAGCAAAGAATGTTGCTTTATTGCTAAATGAATTACTGTATTAAAAAAAAAAAACTAAAGAGAGTTGGTCAAGAGGAAAAGAAGTGGAACCACATGATAAGATGAATTCCAAGGAGCATTAGGAAGTGTCAGAAGTAGTATGTTGGTAGGTAAATATAAACCATTCTATAAATATGTATTTTTGTTTAAAATAATAATTGTAGCACTACCCTTTTGGCTTTGCATAACTATTTATGTTAATATGTGTGACAAGAATAGCATGTGGACGAATAAGGCAAAGAAAAGGCACAGAGACCACTGAGTATTATTGTGGAAAGGTCAACATAGGCCCTCACAGAAAAAATAGGGTATATTCTTGACCCAAACTTAAGAGCTCAAACAATACAATAGAAGCAAAAAGAAAGAATACCTTTATACCCCTAGTACAGACAATGAGATCTTAGAAATAACACCAAAACATGAACCATGAAGGTAATAGTTGATAATTTGAAGTTTTTTAAACTAGCCAACATTTTTTTTTCCGAAAACCACCATCGTGAAAGTTAAAATATAATGTACAGAATGAGAGAAAATATTTAATAATCTTATGTCTGATAAAATTGGGAATATAAAATGGTCATCTCTTTGCAAAGCAGTTATTTCTTAAATGGTAAAATATAAATTCACTAAATGATTCAGCAATTTCTTTACTAGGACTCTAAGCGAAATGAAAGGATGGGTGTATAAAGGTTTATGTGCAGATGTTCTTAGAAGTGTTGCTATACCAGATGTTGGAAATGAGGTGGATGCCTGTCTTCTGGCCATGACCTAATGACATATGCTGCGTGGGGCATGGGAACAGATGGCCTAAGCTAAAACTCGAGTTTCCAGTGTTGATGGAAACATTCCCAAACTGTGTTATTGTCATGATTACAAAACTGAAGATATTTATTTAAAATCATCCAGTTTTGTTTTCACAGTGGACAACTTTTATAGGCTGTAATATAGTCACTGATAAAATTATAAAAACAGTATGTCACAGTAGAAATGTATTTGAAATCATTGCTGTGCACAGCCAAGATGGATGGTTTTATAGGATATATCACATGGTGCAGTCATAAATACAGCATGTTCCGAGTGCAAAGAAGAAACACTATATGGTAAAATTGTGACTAGAAGCGGAGGGGATGTGCCCATTCTTTGCTCTGTGTTTTCTACATGTCTGAAATTACTTCGAAGTTTTCAATACTCACAACGTTTTTAATGGATATTATATTCTGGTTGCATTTTGTTCAGGTAACCTTGAAAGATGTTGTTTAAAATACCTAGTCCTCGTCCTAGGTTTAATGAGTGTGTGTGTGTGTGTGTGTGATGAAAGTGTGAGTGAAGCTGGGAGGGAAAGAGGAGGGTAGGAGTGGGTGACTAGAAAACACCAGCACAGGTAAGTGTTGAGTGCTGTTTCATCAAGCATTAGTCACCATCTCTATGTCTTACTGTTGTCAGAAAACAGCAGGCAGGCCTACTATGTAAGCCCCTTCTGTTGTATCATTGTATCTGGTCAGTGTAGGGAGCGTGTTCACCCTTATGAGATTATTTAAGGACATCAGTCCTTTCTCAAATGTGATCTGTAAATGTGCATATACTGTGAGCCAAGCATTGGAAAGTATAGTCAGTCCTTGAACACAGTGGTTTTCTCCTTGTTTTTTTTTTTTTTTTTTTTTACTTGTTTTTTTTTTGTTTAAATGATCACTTCTTCTTTAGGATTCCCCCCCCCCCCCCCCCCCCCCCCCCCCCGTCTCCTATAAGAGAATAAAATCAAATACAATCCTGAACATATTTATTGAAAGTGGTAAATGACAGTGGATTTGTGTGGTGTGCTAATATGTGTCTTGTGCTTGATTTGAAGGTCACTCAGTGAGGCTCCTGGGCCAGAAGAAAGACAATGGGAAGCGGTTGGGGGGAGCGAGACTGGATTTGCCAAAGATCAGGAAGAATCCACTGATAGAAATCATTTCAATCAACACGGGGTGAGTATCTCTCAGAGTTGCTATTGACAATATGGACTCTGTGAGTTCACCTGGGTGGCGGTGGGGGGGGGGGGGGAGGGGAGAAAAATCACAAAAAGTGCTAAAGCTCTTGAGTATAGTCTCTTCTAAGGTGTATCTTGTCTTTAAATTACATGGGTGTTTGAGGCAGGATTTTATATCTTTGACTGATACGATTTTTCTCATTTTAGGCAATAAACATGGGTTTCATTTCCCTATGTGTTACTCTTGGTTAAAAATCTTTTAGAAATCTTGCAAATATAAAACAATCTTATGTCATAGCTTACGCCTGGAATCCCAGGCTGAGTCAGTAGGATCTGGAGATTAAAACCAGTCTGTGCCATATAGTGAGCTTCAGGTCCGTGTGAGTGAGAGCCAGCCTCAACCCCTCACCATCCTTCTTCAATGAAAAACAGAGCAAAAGAGATGGCATAGTCACAGGAATGGCTGGTTACTCAGCATCTCTGATTGCTTGTACATGATTCTGGTAGAGAAAGATTCAAATACTAACTATGTTTGATCACTAGCTATCTGGACTGTGTATTTTAAAACATGATTCTTTATTTATGTATTTTTTCTTTATGGGTACTTTGTCTGCATATACATCTATCTGCACAGCAGAAGAGGCACCAGACAGTTGTGAGCTGCTATGTGGGTGCTGGGAATTGAACTCGGGACCTTTGGAAGAGCAGTGAGTGCTCTTAACCACTGAGCCATCTCTCCAGCCCTAAAACATTATTCTTAAAACAACCTGTGACTGAATATTAAGTGCTCTTTGAGTTGCCACGCCTTGGTCCAACTCCCTCTCAAGCTACCACCCTGTTTTCTACTTATTCATGCTTTGTTCACACTTCTTGGGCTTTGTTTCTTTAAATTAGACTCCTGGGAAAGTAGAGGGCATACATTCCTTAACCCCAAGAGTTCCTCCCCACCCCAGAGGTCAGCTGTTGGCTGACTTTTTCTTCCTTCTGTTCCCAGTGCAGCTGTTCCTCTGTCTCTGTGTCCTAGCTAGCTCCCAGGAGCCTGCAGTCCTGTCCCGTGTTGTCCACCATGTCACCAGCCATGTCCTTAAGCTTTCCTTCCTCTGGCTCACCCTTCACACTGCTGCTGCAGTTCACAGGAGGTAGAAGAGGTCTCCTTGGTTTCTGTTAACATCCCTCTGGGGTGCCATTTAACCGACTGGGGAATCTTCTGTGGAACAAACTTCTGGCTTTCAGCGCTGAGGGTGCAGAAGCTTGGTCTCAGAATCCAGAGGTTAAGCGGCATTTGGCAGCAGTAACTACCTGACCTATTATCACCATAAGGCTGTCTGTGGTTTCCTTCATCTCAGCTATTCTTTACCTTTTCCTTGGGTGTCAGAATGCTGCTGCCCCCCCCCCCCCCCCCCGTGGGGGGGTGGGGGTGGGTGTGCACACGCACACTGTTCCTCAGGAGCTGTCTACCTTGTATTTTGAGACATGCTTTCTCATTTGGCCAAGGAGTTTGGGATCTGCTCATCTTTGCCTCCCCAAAGCTGGGATTACAATTGCACACCACTGTGCCTGGAATTTTTATGTGTGTTCTGGAGATCGTACTGTGGTATTTGTGCTCACAAGGCAGGAACTTCACCTCTCAGCTATCTCCCTAGCCCCTCAATAAATGTTAGTTAATAATGAATTCATGTTTGTGTATGTAGAGGTTACATACAGTCGCTTTCCACCTTACTTTTTGAGATAGGATCTGTTATGGAACCTGGTGCTCAGCAGTTCAGCTCTACTGACTGGCTGGACAGTGAGCTAAGACATCCTTCTGTCTCTGTTACCTCAATGTTGAGATCACAGACTTATGCCGCCAGGTTTTATGTAGGCATCAGACATGGATCCTCACATTTGCATGGCAAACACTTTACCGATTTAGCTGTCTCTCCAGCCCCTGGTTGTTTTATTTTAAAGTCATTGCAATTTCGCCATATATTAATTATGAAATTGTTAAATATTTTATATTACAATTTTATTTTAGCTTACAAAAATAGCACTCTGTTCAATTTTCTCTCACATGTGATCTGAACTCTTCTTCTATGGACTGAGTTCTGCAATGGGACTGTAATGAATACTGAAGTCAGTGGGTATTTGCTGTAACTTTCATGGTTTTGTCCCTCACATCAGAGAATATAGAACTGACCCTTGGAAGGAAGGAAGCAAGTATGTTTTTGATGCTAAATCAATTCTTATTATCTCAGATCGCAATAGGACTTGGTGAGCTGTGACTAGTCATCACTTGGCTGAGTCGCTGGCGGTCTTATCACTTCTCTCACAAGAAATCAGCCCCTCGAGTGTCATTCCATAGTATCAGCTTGTGAGATCTTTGCTGGGATTTCATTTTTTAACCCTATTTCCGGTGCAACAAATTGCTTTTTTTAAAACTTGAAAATATTTTCAAATGGTTATGCTTATAATCATTCTCTTTATCAAAGTCCTAAGATTTCAGTGTTTTGTTGCAAATTAAATGTGGTGTTAGACCTTTCATATATGTGATTTATTTTAGGAAGAGAGCCCTCTTTGGACCATGTTTCATGATATGGTTTACTAGGTCATCATTTGAATATGTACAGTTGTTTTTCTGTTAATGTTAACTTAAAAATATCAAAGTAGGGCTTGTGACATGGCTCAGCAGGTGAGAGCACAGACTGCTCCTGCAGGACTCAAGTTTTCTTCCCAGATCTCATGTGGGGTGGTTCACACATTCCTGTAGATCCAGCTCCAGGGTATCTGAACCTCCATTCCCTGAGGGCACTTGCACTCCTGTATACACAGATAAACATACTATACTTTACATAATTTAAAAAACAGCATATCAGAGGAGTGTTTTAGTTGCTTTTAGCCAAGGAACAAGTTGGCAATTTCAGATAATGTTGTTTTTGATAAACTAGAGAGATTGTTAATTTTATAACAGTACATATACAACGGCTTTGCTAAAGGTATTTTAATATTTTACATATGAAGATACAGAAGGAACCTTTTATCTTTAATATTTTGTATCTTTTCTCTGGTAAGTTTATCTTCAGTGCTTGTTTCTGTTTGTTATATTAAATATGTGAATTTTAGTTAGCTCAAGAGATTATTTACTCTAATTTTTTCCTTGTATTAATTTTTCTTTATTTGTGAGAATTTCATATATGTATACAATGAAGCACCTTCATTCCTCTTCTCTGACTCCTACCTCCCAACTTCAAGTCCTCTTTAGTTTTGATAACCTACCAAGTCTAGTCAGTGTTGCCTCTTTGTGTATGGATGTGGGGCTGTCCACTAAAGCATCGGATATCTGCCATTGGTTACACATTCAACAACAGATTCTTCCTGCCCCAGCAGCTGTCACCTACATTTAGCTCCTTGGGAAGGGGTGGGATCTGGAGAACACAACCCTGTCTGTGCCAGGTATTTGGCTGGATCTTGTGCAGGTGACTCTAGCTGGCATGAGCTCATGAGTTCATTGGCCTGGTCAAACCTTGAACTTTACATTTGACAGCACTCCTCACAATCGATCTCCCTCTCATATTCTTTCTGCCTCTTTCTTTGTGATGCTTCCTGAGCCTTTGGCATGGGGCATAGTCATGGTGGTAAGGGTAGAGTGGGAAAGATATCCTAGTAAGGGCTGAGCACTCAGTCTCTTATTCTTTGACCAGTCATACATCTCAGAATTAACTGCTACCCACTGGGGAATTTAAAAAAAAAGCTCCTCTGACAAAATAGAGGGTAGCATAGGTCTATGGGCATAAAGACAGATATATAGAAAGCAGTTGAGCAGCATTACTATTTAGCAAAAAATATTAATAGCAGGTTCTACACTAGGGCTCCCGACCCCAGCCACTAGCTTTTGAACAAGATTATAGTACCAAGCATGAAATTACTTCCTTTGGAACAGGCTTTAGCTCCAATCATAATGCAGTTAGTTCCCCCATAACAGTCATGTTACAGGTACACCAGTAAGGGAATCTTGTTTGCCCATTCAGTGTTGGAGCTTGTGGAGTGCAGCTCTAGGTAAGAAAACTGATGCTTTTTTTTTCCCCCAGAAGCCTTCAGAGCACCTTCTGGCACTATGAAAGCCTAGTATCAGGGAGAAAGCTTGTGGCTCAGTTTGAGTTTGATTTCTGTATGTCTTGCAGCCAAAGTGTGTGGCGATGTTTTTAGTAATATGGTCTTTCCACGTGGCTATGGTGGGCCCCCAGGGCAATGGCGGTTGACTGTGTTGTTTTGGAGACTTTTGGGGCCTTCCTGGCCAGTAACTCATAAAGATATGTCCTGGGTCTGGCACTATGATTTTCATTAAATAACCCAATTTATCCATGCAGTGTAGTTCTCTTTAAATGCTCTTTTTTTGTTTTGTTTTTAAATAGTCTTGTTTTTTGAAGTGACATTTTTGAGATTAGCAGTCACTTACTCTGGATGACTATTATTTATAGACTGTCTTCCATGTGTCATAGTTTCTGTACAGAGTAAGTAAATATGGGTAGACCCATTCTTGTCTAGTAGGGTGATACGACAGTACCATGGACATGACCCTGAAAATGCACTGAGGATAAAACTAATGATGATTATTAATGCATATTCAGTGTGCTTCATGTGCTAGATAGAGTTCTATGAAGTGTACATTCTTTCCATTTAATTCTCACAACAACTTTTAAGATACTTCTTGTATAGATAACAAATTTAAGGTAAATAGAGAGGTCAGTTTGCTTCATATAGTTGTCTCTATAGGGTAGGACTGGGGTGAAGTCTTGCCGTTAACTCTCCTCAGATTCATTTGTGGGTTCAGAGAAATAAGATTTCATGTCTAATATGGTCAGCAGAGATTTCTTTATCAGATGAGAAAGATGAGAAGGGATAAGGGGAGAATGAATTTGGACAACTGCATACAGAGATGTATTTGATTTCACTTGTCAAGCACAGACCTGGTAGCCTTGTGAACCTATTATCTTATGCTTCTGGAGGTGAGAAGTCTAATAGGTCTTACTGTGTCAGTTAGTGCTGACAGGGCAGTTCTGGAGGCTTCAGAGCCTTGGCGGCCATGGCCTTTCAGCCCCTGGAGATTCTCCTGTTCCTTATGTTTGTGGTTCATTTGACAACATTTACTTCTCTGTGTCTGTCTTCTCTTGTCTCCTTCCCTTCTAACTCTTCTACTTTCAAGTGATGATTCTGGGCCCACTGGAATAACCCAGGGCAATCTGTATTTTAATGTCAGTGCATTGTCAACTTTAATTTCACTACAGCTTAAATCCCAGCTTGCCTCTCAGTGTTCTGGAGCTTAACATGCACGTATGATTGGAGGGTCATATCTGCTCAGAACAGGAAGCTATGAAGAGCAAGTTACAGGAAGATAGGAAAGCTGAAGTTGCAAGGGCAGCAGGCATGTTGTATGACCTGTATAAATCTGTACAGTTGTCTGGAGATTCCAGAATATGTTGGAATGCTGAGGCGGATGGTCTTGTGTGTGAAGAATCTGACTGCCTAGGGTGAGAAGTGCAGGTTACCTCACTTTCTAGAAATGGAGAGAGATGCTGAAATGTGGAGCAGCTGTGAGATGGTTTTCTTGGCAGCAGTTTGTAATGTGAATTGGTGTGCAAAGATGTAGAGATGCAGGGATAATGCTCAAAAAGGAAGGTTGGCCAGCCAGGTGTTGGAGGAACACACCTGTAATCTCAGCTGATGGGAGGCTATTATAGGGTGATTGCCATGAGTTCAAGCCAAGCAGGGTTATATAGTGAGAATCTTTCTCAACAAGAGAGAGGTTATGGTCTGTGGGTGTAACTCAGTTGGTGGAGTGCTCTCCTGCCATGCATGAGGCATATATGAACCATTTCTATACTCTGAAAATGAGAGTCCTGGTTAGAAGTCAGTAAGGTTTGCTATGAGACTACTTAACTGTGAAGTAAGAGGTAATCTTTCTTGAATCTGAGCTTGTTTAGAAGCAGAGAAGCAAGGACTAAACACAGTGGCATGGCAGTTGCAAATGGTACCATGAGTACTAGTGGACAGTCAGCCTTGCAGAGGAAGGACACTTTTATGTTTTCCAGAAATAGTCAAGGAGGACAGTGGCTGTGAAACCTCAGTGTTTCCTATTAGTTTCCTTACTGACTCAGATCAGAGAAAGCAGTTTGAATTTTTCATGTTGAGTAATTGTAAGTAACTGCAATGTCTCTTTTTAAACATTTTTATTCACATGTGTTAATTATATGTAGTAACGGGCATATCAAAAAATGTTTATATATGTGTTTACATATTCACTCCTGTTACCCTGTCTTCTTCTCCTACTGCCCTCATCATTCCCTTTTCTTTTCCCAACTAGCCCCTTCTCCTTTCATGTCTATCTGTGTGTATGTATGACCCCATAAGTTCCATTAGAGTCTTTTACAGGACACAGTGTGTGTCCGTGTCCGTGTCCGTGTGTGTGTGTTTTGTTCTCAGGAGCATCTTACCAGGCACTCCACCTGTTGCAAGCATGATCCTGCAAGTGTAAAGCCACCATTTTCATCAGAGCAGCTGTGAGTACTTGCCAGAGACCCTTGAGATGGATCTGATAACTGGTGACATTCTCTCACAGAAAGTGGGGAGGGTCATCCCATCTGCGATTGTGGGTTCCCTCTCCTTTCCAGTCTGTTGTATGTAATTCTTCCCTAGTTGCTTGTGGCCCCATGGTGCTAAGTATATAGAAGGAGAAGGATAACTGAAGGGGACAGCTCTATGCAGAAATAAAGAAGTTGCCATCCATGCTGGGCTGAGACTTTTGGTGGTGTGGCTGTTTTGGTGTTACCCATGTGCCTATAAGTGAACTCTCTATCATGCTCTGTAAGTAAGCCTGAAGCTCACGATTCCTGCAAGTTGTTCTTTGTTTTGTTATTGGTGCCCTACAAGGAGGGGGTAATCATTTGTCTTGTCCCTATGGAAAGGGTTCTCCCAGTACCACCGCAGTATTTGGTTAGGGGTCCCTTGAGTGATGCCTTTGCTTTCTTATCAGTGGGAGTGGAGTGTAGAGAAAAGGACAGCAGGGGGCTGTGCAGAGGACAGAAAGTAAGAAGGTGGACATTGGGACATGAAGGCAGTTTGTATCTACTTGTTGATTTCTTTGAGTGTTAGAGTCATCATTTTTGGCAGTCTTCATCTTCCAAAGCTGAGAGTTGACTGCTTCGCCATCCACTCTGATAGTGTAACCTTCAGAGCTGTCAGATTACCCTAGGGTGAAGGCTCCAAACCCTCCCTCACTTACACGCGTCTGAGAAAGTACCACCTGGCCTCCTGGTGCCTGATGCTTTGTCTTTCATCATTTATCTTGTCTCTTGCTATTTTCCATCAGTCAGGCATAAGGAAGATGGTAGTTAGAGACCGTGGAGGGAATTTAATTTTCTTAAACTACATAATTAGATGTATTATCGTTTTTTAAAAGTATCAGTTACTCCCCATTTCTCCCCTCTGCATCAGCAAAACTTCAGGAACACATTCTAAATCAGATGTTTTAACTTTCTGACATGTCTGCCACACTTCAGGCTTTTTTATAGTCCTTGATATGTAGTCTCTCTATAAATACATAAATGGATGGCATTGGTTGTAAACTTATCCTACATAATTGAAATTATTTTTAGAGAAATATTTACTATTAGTGCTGTTTGTTTTTAAAGCTTATGTGTCTATTTAAAACATGGACATTATTAGATGGATATAGTCACAGTACATTTGAAAATATAATTATTTTGTATTTATGACATTATCAGATTGTAGAATACAGAGATAAACAAACTTCTCCCAAGTCACCTATAAAACTGAAATCATGGTTTTATATACAGCTGCAAGCAGGGGTATCAAAGATTCCATATTTGGGAAATTGCTTCAACTATCTTCCTTGTGCTGAGGGCACCAGCAATGACTCTTTAGGTGTCATTAGAATCTCAAATGTCCTCTTAATGTCCCTCTCTGCCACATGCAGAAGCAGCAAGGAGTAGTAGAATGGGCTGCATCTCCTTGGCCTCTGTCCTTAAACACATGTTCACCATCAGCATTCTAAACAACAAAGCTCCTGTGTTGTCTCTTTATGTCAGTGTTGCTCTGTGGTGATATTGTGTTCTCCAATATATTGTGCACCTTAATAAACTTATCTGGGGTCAGAGAAGAGAACAGCCACTAGATAGACATAGAGGCCAGAAAATGATTGCACACACACCTTTAATCCTAGCATTCTGGAGGGCAGAGATCCATTTGGATCTCTATGAGTTCAAAGCCACACTGGAAACAGCCAGGCATGGTGACACATGCCTTTAATCCCAGGAAGTGATGGCAGGAAACAGAAAGGTATATAAGGTGCGAGGGCTAGGAACTTGAGCCTGGTTAAGCTTTTAGGCTTTTAGCAGCAGTTCAGCTGAGATGTTTCAGCAGTTCATTCTGGATGAGGACTCAGAGGCTTCCAGTCTGAGGAAACAGGATCAGCTGAGGAATTGGCAAGATTTGTGCTACATTGCTCGAATACTAAATGGTCTTATAATAAAAACCCGGAGCCAGATATTGGGGTAAATGCTGAAAGATCAGAGGAAACAACCCACAGCCACTTCTCACCTTGCCAATTCCACATGAATCCTCAGCCTGCATGCCTCTGAGTCCTCAGCGAAAGGGCCTCTAGTTCTTGTCTCTTCACGCCTTGTATCCCTTTCTCCACTCAGCTATTTCATTTCCTATCTCAACCTTAGTGCTGGGATTAATGGCATGTGTACTTCCCAAATACTGGGATTTGTAGCTGAAGTTTTTCTGGTCCCGCCTGGCTCCTTTGGCCCTGTGGTCCTGCAGCTGCTCAGACCCAAATGAACACACAGAGGCTTATGTTAATTATGAACTGTATGGCCTAATGGCTCAGGCTTCTGGTTAGCTAGCTTGCTCTTACATCTTAAATTAACCCATTTGTATGAATCTATACTTTGCCATGTGGCTTATGGCTTACCGGTATCTTTACTTCTTGCTTCTCATGGTGGCAGCTGGTAGAGTCTCCTCTCTTCTGCCTTTCTCCTTCCTCTTCTCTAGTTAGAATGTCTGTCTAACCCTATTCTGCTTCACCATTGGCCAAACAGCTTTATTTATCAACCAATCAGAGCAATACATATTCACAGCATGTAGAAAGACATCACCCATCAGGGTGTGTGCCACCATTGCCTGGCTCAGTTTCTCTCCTAAATAAGATCAATCTTATGTAGCCCAGTGTGGCCTTGAACTCACAGAGATCCACATGGATCTCTGCCTCCAGAGTGCTAGGATTATAGGTGTGTGCCACCATTGCCTGACCTCTGTGTTTAACTCTGTGGCTGGCTCTGTCCTCTGATCTTCTTCAAGTTGCCTTCGAATGTTTTATGATAGCATAGCAACAGAGAGCAAACCAAGACAACTATATATTTTAGTATATTCAAATTAATTTTTTAGATACTTACTTTATATCTAGCATGTTCTCAAGAACCAAAGAAACTCACTCATTTATTTTCATTTAGTTCATACTAGACTCTTGTTTAGATATTCATATTATATGAATCAGGCCCTCCTGAAACTGATTGCTTTAGGTTTTTAGCTTATGTGCTATGCTCTGAGATAACTCTTCGAAGATCTTGCTACCTTTGTCTAAAGAGGTAATGACTCAAGACCAAATAATTGACAAAAGTGCTCAGCAATTTCAGTTACTCAGCAATGTAAGCAACATGGTGAAGTATTACCTCTTTAAAATATCTACATACTAGTACTGTATTTACTTCGTTTCCACCTTTCCTGCTACTTCACCAGCTCCTCCTTTACCCCCAATCTCTTCTCAAATTCATGACCTCTTCTTTTAAATTACTATTGTTTTATATATATAAATATAAATGTTCCCTGTTTTTAGCAATAAATCGAGCACTGGTGTTTGAAATTCAACCTTAGCTAATTATGTCATGCTCTCTCCTTCCCAATTCTCTCTTCTTCCGTCTTTTCCTCTTTCCATTCTGTTTTTTTTCTCTTATCCCTTTTTTCAAACCTCTTTTCCTCCTATCCCCTGTCTCTTCCCCACTGTCTTTCTTCTCTCCATTCAGCTGTCTGTCACAGTGAAAACACGTCCCAGAGCAGAATGCAGTGAGACTCTTTGCAGGCTGGCACCTTCTAGTTTTTCAGTTCAGGGACCAAGGCATGGTCATTTACTTAAATGTCCTGGCTGATGCCTCTCAGTGTGGGTTCTCTGGACCAGTATCTAATCATTAACTGTTTCCTGCTGGCCTGTGACAAGTAGAGAACTTGAGAGCTGGCATCTTTGAACTTGTTAAGGGATTTAACTGCAGCTTAACTGTAGTAATCCATCCTCATTCTAATTTACACAAAGTGTAGTTTACCGAAGATTGGAAATAGATCCACAGTTGATACTACAGATCTTTAAGAAGAACTTAGTAGGCTTCTGTGTTGTAATTTTTTTCTCTGTTTGGAAAGTATTTTAGCCAACACATTGACCTTGATTTCTCCAATGATATATTATTTCTATTGCTTTTATGTTGCTATATAGCCAGAGTGGTTAGTAATTGTGTTAGGCTTTTGTGATGCTCTGATAAAAACACTTCAAAAGGAAAAAAGAATTATTTTGGTTCACAGGCTCTGAGCTTTCAATCCATGGTTGCCTGGATACACTGTTTGGTGTAAAGGAGGCAGGAAGTGCAGAGCTCACCTGTGGCAGCCCACCCACCAATGCATCCTCTTGTGGTCCACCTGTGTCCTATTGTATTTAGATGTCCCACTTCATTCAGGGTGCCTCTTCTTCTGTGTTAATATCCCTTGTGCATGTTGTCTGTGGAGACACCCTCACAGGCACATATCAAAGTGTGTTTTACTCATCCCATATCTGCCTCTGAATCCAGTCGAATTGACAGTCAAGATTAACCATCACAGTAGTTTGCTATTACTTTAAAAGATTAAACTTAATTTGCTGATTGACAGAGTGTCAAATGTTGACCAGAGCTCTAGGGTATGTATGCACTCATTTCTGTAGGGAGTGGCCTTTTTGGTCATACACAGACCTAGAGCTTGACTGCTCTTAGAGTGGTAGCTTAAAGCAGATCTCAGTCTGCATTTGCTCTATGTTGAGTTTTTTCCAAAGGAAATTTGTAGTCATTCTAAGATGGACTGTGAAATCTAGCCACTAAAAGCTGTAACTGTAAATGGTCACCTCCTAAGATGAGGCAGAGCTGTTGTTAATCATGTTGTGTAAGCCATGCAGAGTAGTCAATATGGAATGTGACAGCAGCCTGCTCTGGAGGCCACAGAGTTCACCGGGATGAGTCTGTGATTGGAATTTGGAGTCCCAGACCCTGTTGTTTTCTAACTGGGGATTCGAGTAAATTAATTACTTCTCAGCTCACCTCTCTTTCTGATGGGATTCAGTACTGTCTACCATGGTCATAACTGAAACATTGATGAGATTTTCCTGCAGAACTTTGGGGCTGTTGAACCATACTCTATGAACATTTTCTATGGTCCTTTCCCCTCCTAGAGGCTTCGTCCTGTTTGTTGTTTGGTCACAAAAGCTTCAGGAGCTCACCTCTAAGGTTCAGACTTTATCCTCCATAATCAGTTCTTCAACTTCTATTGCAGTGATTCAGGCTTTTAGTTTTTTGAGTCAAGATATACTCCAAGTGAAAGTGGTCTTCCTCAGTGGTGCTGGGTTCTCAAGTGTGTACCACCATGCCTGGTAAATATGTGTGCTGTGTAAGTGAATGCCTGATAAATAACCAAATAATTGCATCTTAGTTTCTGAGCCCTTTAGTGTGTGTCCTGCAGCATTCAGTCAGTTGATACTGGCTAAGCACTCCCGCAGTAAGGTGAAACAGAAACCTTTTCTAGCCCAGTTGGAACATTGTGCTTTTTACTTCTCTTCCTGTAGATGACTTTTTGTTGTTGTTGAAAACAAAAATGAAACATCCTAAACATTAAATATCTTGAACTTGTAACACTTTTATTCTTTCAGCCCAAAACTATTTATCTTGAAATTTGTAGTTCTTTCCATGTCTTCACTGGAGTCTCAAAATATATTATTTTCACTCAAATACTATACAAATGAGATTTCAATGCAATAGATTTTTTTATGCATTATAAAACTGTATTTGGGAAAGATCTTTATAGGAACAGAGGATGGCACTATTGGCCCATACCTGTTAGTAATTATCCTTAAACTTCAGAACTTCCAAATACTGGCTCAATAAATGTTCTTAAAGTGAGTCACTCAGTTAACAAATGCTAGCCAATGTTAGGATAGGTTTAATATTAAATTTTGTAAATTTTTCTTCATATAACTACTATTTTATGTAAACTTTGTAATGAATATGTATATCTATTTATATATACATGCATGTGTATGTATTGATCACTGGCATATATAAAGTATGATTTAAAAAATCAGTTTAATCCTATTGTGTTAAAGGATTCTCTTGCCCTTAGTAAAACAATATTACTTTATTATAATTTTGCTGATGAACAAAACTATTTAGTTTGAAGATGAGAGAATAACTTTGAATTTGGATTTAAAAAAAACCTGAAGTAACGATACTGAAAGCTACCCCACCATTATAGATATGCGTTTAAAGAAGTTGAGTGAACTGATTGATAGTTTATCCAGGTTATTGCACAGATTGTATGGTGTGGACAAGCATCAGTATAACAACTTAGAGATGCTTTTACAGTTTAGAAAGTTTATTAACTTTTGATTTGAAGCATCAACCTCTTGGGGGCTGGAGAGATGACTCAGCGATCAAGAGCACTTACTGCTCTTGCACAGGATGAAGGTTCAGTTCTCAGCACCCATGTGGCTGCTCAAAACTATCTGTCACTCGAGTTCCAGGGGATCTCATGCCCTTTTCTGGCCATCATGGCACCAAGCACACATATGGTGTATATACATGCAGACAAACATTCATATACATAAAATAAAATAAGTCTTAAGAAAATAACAGCTTACCTACATATGTAAAAAGCTTCTATGCTTGTTTTTTTTTAAGAAAACCTAAGAGTTTGTATCAGGATATTTACTTATTTTGTATTGTTTTTACCTTTGTTCAAATGTGATTGATAATTTTCAATTTATTATGGATAACAGGAGTTCATTTATGTCTCCTCTGAGAATTCCACAGCAAAAGGCAAAGACACAAACACAAAACAGTGCTATAATATAGCACTGTGCAGTCCAGTAGTGTAGAAATGAAGAAAGGCACCTCAGCATCATGGTGGATTGTTGGGATGTTGGCAAGGGCTTCCTTGGAATGCTATGTGGAGGCTATGTCTTACTTTATCTTGTAGATGGCTTCAAAGGTAGTCAAAGGAGGTTTGAAAATGAAACCAAATCCATGAGCAATAGCATTGACTGTAAACGGCCACTTGTTGTGTGTAAAATGATGATGAGCTCAGTATGCTGGGGTTTTTCATAGGACAGTGGTGGGGGAGGGATTGGAAAGAGTTTGACAGCTTTGTGTGGCAGCACCTATGTGTGATCCCAGCACTTAGGAAGCTGAGGTAGGAGAATTACACATTTCAGGTCTGCCTAGGCTACACAGTGAGACTATGCCTTTAAAAACATTGTAGTTTCATGAGATAGTTGAAGGATGGGACTTCTAAATCATATACAGTGTTTTACAAATGATGCCCACTGTCCTGGCCCTTCATGCCTTCTTAGTTTCTCCTTTCAAGCCTCTGTTTGCATTGTGGTCCATGGGACTGGGTTCTGTGTGCAAGGAATCAGTAAATGTGGTTGGATATATCAAGGGCCTTCTGTAGATGGGCCTGTTGCTTCAAGAAAACTACTTTCCAGTTTGGTCAGAAGAGGGGGGTGGGACCAAGTTTGTAGTTCAACCAAAATTCTGTGTAATTGGATACACATGTAACGTTCGGCAGGCCTGTCCGCTTTCTCCAACACTAGAATAATGCATACCCCATATTTACTTTGAAATCCACTTTGCTTTCGTTTTACTACGGTGTCAGCATGGTAGCCTCAGTTGGTTTATTTTTTTTCTAACCCTGACAAAGCACAATGTTTTATTTGGCTTTTTAAAAAGGCAATAGTGCATGTAGTTAAGACCTCATTTACTTTATCTGATGAAATAGTCCCTGAGGAATGCATGTTTTTCCTATAAGTCCACTGAGAAGGTTGGTTTTACAATAAGGTCATTTGTAAGAATTCCTGGTTTCAGTTTTAAAACAACATATGTGATTTAGTTATTTGTAATGTATATTTTTATGACTTTAAAAGCCTAACCTAAAGTAACTATTAGTTATGAGATAATATGTGGAATTTTTGTTTGTTTTTACCTTGTAAAATGCCTTTTATGTGCAGTTCTGCCTGTGGTGGTATTTTTCGTCTATTCTTTTTCTCTTTTATTTTCCCCTACATGTATATAAATTTGTGAAATTTATATGCAAGAATACAAGGATGGACATACTTCTTTAGGACCTTGTAACCGGAAGATAACCAGTCACACTGATAGCATGTTACTTCTTTGTTTGCATATCCACTAAATTATCCTTTGTTCATACTGTTAATGTGCAGAGTGCTTGGTAGTGATCAGACACTGTGCATGGTGAAAAAAAAACAAGACCTTTTCCTAAACCACTGCTCTGGAGGGTCTTGCAATCTAATTTCTTAGCTAACTGGTAAATAACTTTTACTCTGTTGTCTGTGATAATATTGCTGTTTATGTATATGGGACTTAGAGTTACATTCCTTGAAACTACCACAACTGTCCAGAATGTATAACAAGTTTCCTACAATAGAAGGTAGCTGAAGTGGGCCTGGGAGGTAGTGGTGTTCAACATGAATGCCTGGTTAACTAGTGGCACTGTTTTGGATAATGAGCTAGCTACTGGTAAGAATTTATGTACCTCCAATTGCATATTGCTCTTACTCCAAAGTTTGGATGACTGATTATCTTTTTAATGCCCCTATGCTTATTCTTTCAGAATAGCCATTGATGTCACTTCCAGAGTGGAAGATTGTTAGAGCTCTTTTCTGTCTTTCTTATTTATATTTCTACTTTTGAGTTTTTTCTTTATTTTTATTTTCCTACCTTAATTCTCATTATTTACAGAGGAAAGAGGCAAAACAACTGAAAGACCGGGTGTTGTGGAGCACTTATGCCAACTCCTGGGAAAGGAGATGCCTGTCTGTAACAACTGCCCATGAGGAAAGAGGGGCCCTGGGGCTCCCGTGCTGCAGGATCAAGCTTATTAGCACTTCTGGGGTGTCCAGCAGTGGCTTTGATAGCACAGAGAGCGTCTGTGTGTAGAATGGACTTCGATTACATATTTTGTTCTTCATTTATTTTTCAAATGATTAATTTTTCAAGTTTACTCTTGCTATTTTGCTGAAGTATTCTATTAGGAATGTAACTAATGTATTTAGGACCCTGTTAACATTAGATTCAAGGAAGATGGAGAAAAGCCAGTACCATATGCATTTCTGAGTTGGTTCTTCTTTAATTTGACCACTGTTTTGTTATCTTTCCCACACAGTACAGCTGTGTCCTGGGCTTACCCATGCACTTTACAAATGCTTATTTGAAGCACAGACTGTGTTGTCTAATTTCTTAATTTCTTTTCTTTAACCGAGCATTTGCCTTTCTCTGAAGTCAATTGTAGTGGATATATGTTTTACCTATGACCTTGAGGTACAGCCCCTCGAGATGTAGCAGGTAACTGTTCTACCTATAACCTGGAAGTACCCACCCCTGGGTACTTAAGACCTGAGACACACTTTGCCAGTCTCCTCTCTCACATGGGCTTGGATGGTGGGGACTGACTCAGGCGGCAGAGCGATGCCTTTCAGGACCCTGTGGTGATTCTCCTGTTCTGTTTAGTGAATTTTCTTTCCTAATAAATTCCCTTTACCCGTTAAGCAGACTCCCGTAGGTTTCTCGCATTTATCAATTGCCTTTCACGTCTACATTTTCTGTTCTTTTTCCTGTACCTTTTCTTTTTAAAAGTTTTATTTTGTTGCCTTTGCCCCTCACCATATTCTACATTTCCAGCCTTTCTTTCCTTTTGAATTTCTGACTTTTACATAGCCATGTTTTATTAAATACCTCCTCGTTTTGATGTAGTAGTTGAGAAATAACTGCTTGGATCCATAGATTTCTATTGTAATTATGTAGATTTTTGATTCTTTCTTTGGAATGGTTCCATGGCAAATGCTTGGATGGTACCAGAATAGTATAATCCACATAGTGAGCAACAGCTTGATTTAAGCAATTTATTAATGGGTTATACTGCTTAAGATCTTTTGCCAATTAATGAGAGTTGTCTGATAGGTAGAAAAAAAAAACCTCCTTTTAATTAGGGGTAGATTCTACAAAATATTTAATAAGTCCCTTTATTATTTGTAGCCTCATGGCCAAATACCAAGTGCCCACACATTTCTTTAATATGAGTCTGTTCTTGGCTAATTAAAAGTCCTCTTGGAAGATGCATATATTCATAGACTTTAGAGGCAGAAAAGATGGTAGAAATTTAAATTTTCCGTGTAGACAAAGAGGCTGAAGTCCAAGGGGTCCTCATTCAGTGAGAACATGCTATGTCATTTCTGTGTTTGCTGTCTTAGCTTTCAGGAGAGGAAGGTTCAGAAGAAATACAAGTTGGCCAGAGGTCCTGAGTTCAATTCCCAGCAACCACATGGTGACTCACAACCATCTGTAATGAGATCTGGTGCCCTCTTCTGGCATGCAGGTAGAACACTGCGTACATAATAAACAAACAAACAAACAAATACAAAAATAAAAAAATAAAAAGGAATGGAAGTTGATGTTATGAGTGGTGCACCTTAAGGTTTAGAAATGTAGGGCTTAATGGCTGGTTTAGAAGGTTTTGTGGTGTATAAGACATTATAAAACCACATTTGATGCTACTTATATTGAAACAGAGGTCAAAACACCAAAAAAAGGAATCACTGTGGCCATTTAAATTTGATGCTAAAGAGGAAGACAGCAAGATGAACTTTTTCCTTTTTAAAATAAAGTTTTAATTTATTCATTGATAATTTCACACAATGTAGTTTGATTGTATTTATCCCCCTTCTCTAACTCCTCCCAGATCCTCTCCACCTCCCTACCCACCTATGTTCATATTTTCTTTCTATTAACAAGAAAACAAAACAGCAAATCCAGTTTGGTTTTGGTGACTGTTCCGAGGTATGACACCTGCCCTGGAGTGTGGTTGATATGCTAGGTGTCACTTAATGAAAGAAACTTGACTTTCGCTATCCAAATAGCAATCAAATACCAATAGTTCTTCATCTACGGATGACATGTCATGGCCACTTCCCCTCCTTCATGTTGGGATGGGTCTGGATTGACCTTGTATAGGTCTTGTACATGTTGTCACAATTTCTGCATCTTTCTGTTGGGTTTGGAAAATACTATTTTTTTGAGGTGATCTACCACCTCTCATTCTTACAATCTTACTGCCTCCTCATCTGCATAGATCCCTGAACCTTGCAGGCAGGGATGTGAGATATCCCATTTACTGAGTATAGTATTGGCATACAAATAGACACATTCATCAGTGGAATACAGTGGAAGATCTACACATGCATCTACACACTTATGAACATCTGGTTTTTGACAAAATACACATTGGAGAAAAGACGACAGCATCTTCAATGAATGATGTCAAAAGCTTGTCAAACTGGGTAGCTTTATGTAGAAGAATGAAACTAGGCCTGTATTTCTCATCTTGTACAAAATTCAACTATAAGTGGATTAAAGACCTCAGTTTAAGACTTGATGCCCTGACTCTGTAAGAGAAGAAAGTATAGGGCAAGCTTGAATTCATTGTCACTTTCTGAACATAACTCTGGTAGCTCAAGCATTGAGCACAACAGTATTTTAATGGTACCTCGTTAAACCAAAATATTTCTGTATGGTAAAAGACACCATCATTTGAGTGAAGAGTTAGCTTATATAAAGGCAGGGGGGAATTCTTTTCTAGTTGTATATCTATAATGGCTGTTCTTAGTTGACTACATCTGGAATTAACTGAAACTCAACCAGTTGGGTATATCTGCGAGGGGTTTTCTTCTTACTGATTGGATCATTTGAGGTGAGAACATTCACCTTACATCTGGGTCACACCTTCTGGTGGCAGTCTATATCAAGGACCCAGAAGAAGGAAGCACTTGCTCTTTGCGTGCCTGCCTAAACTCTCCCTGGCAAGTTCACTCCCTGATGGGTATTAGAGCCTACTTCTTCTGGATTCTGGTGTGTACTGAAGACCAGCTAAGACATCCAGCATTGTAGACTGAACAACTACTGGATTCTTGGACTTTCCATTGGGAGAAAACCATTTTTGTGATAGTTGGGCCATAAACTGTAAGCCATTCTAATAAATCCCATATATATATATATATATATATATACATTCATTCTATATATTGTTCTATATAAATATATATTCATTTACCAGTTTGGTTTTGTTAGAGAACCCTGACTAGTACAACATTTGACAGAAGGTTACTATATAGAATATACAGATCACTCAAAAAACTAAACATCAAGGAAACAAACAACTAGATGCTGTATACTACCAGATAAACCTCCAGTATCAGAAATGGATTACCCATTTTTTGGATTGTTGGCAAATGGAGTCTCATGGATGACCCCCAAAACATTACAGGCTATTGGCAGTACTAGTTGTTACCCTCCAGGACTTGATGACAAGATCCTATTGCTAAAGACACCATTACTTGAGTTATAGAACATGGAGAAATTTAGCTGATATTTTATTTGATGCTTCATCCCAGCATTCATCCTACTGATGGGTGTTGTGCATGTTACTGGAGGAGAAAAGTAATCAGTTTTACCCATCAATTTTGAACCTACAGGCTTAATAATAACTAGTCTGTCAAGATATGTACATTGATGCAACAATGGCAGCAATGTTATAGGAATAGCCAACTGCCTTTTGATTGTATTTAAGGCCTGCTCCTTGAGAAAGAACCCACCACTGACATTATCAGTGAGACCCAGAACCTATGGTTAGATAGTCCATGGACCATAGGGGAAAACCTACTTCTATTATTCTACTAACTGGACACAGCAATAAAGTGGCTCCTAATGACTTATTGATAAACCTATACGTCAGTGAGGTCCCTCATCCTTCATCAGGGAAGCTTCTTGTAGTAGATGACTATTAACACAGAAACCCACCACTGGTCAATGTGTAAAGAATAAGAAAACATTGAAGTGATCTTTAAAAAAAATTGAGAAGGCTGAGATTTCTTTTCATTGTCTGAGCACCTTCGCAAGAATTCCATGGCTACTCTCTTCATTTGTTCCTCTTCCCTCACCCATCATTGCCTTTTCCACCCATATTTCCTGGTAGTCTTATTTCTTTCTGTAGTACTTATACTGTTCAGTATTTTGGTGTTCCAGATGAAAACATTTTTTTTTTTTTCTGGCTGGATTTCCAGATGCCAAGGGTGCATTTTCATTCCACAGTTTGTCTTGATGCTTCTTGAGTGCAGCCCCTGTATTCCAGCCTTTCTCAGTGAGTGTTTTTTGAGAGAAGTAAATTCACACCTGAGGGAATGGCCTAAGGCTCCCATTGTTGTGAATTAGTTATCTTTTGGTGATGTGGAATGTTCATAGCTGTGTACTAAGTTTGGGAGAACTGAAAAGTACTTACTCCATTGATTACCTTCTGTACCTCACTCTCATGGAACGCGGGTTTGAGAAAAGCTGACTGCTCATTTCATCAGACAGCCTTAAGGATTATGTTAAATCTTTTCGAAGAAACACCATAAATGATTGACTTTATTTTAATGTTACTTCTTTTATTTCCTGTGGACATTTTATATTGCGTGGATTGAATTTTTAGTACAAGTTGTTGGTAAATTGGTATAATGCTGAATAGAGTACAGTAAATTGGGTGCATTCTTTGAAATGGACCACGCAAAAAGTTTCTACTTGATTTCTCTGCTGTATTTTTCTTGTGAAAGTGTATCCTACTTGACTGTTGAACCTGTCATTGTTTGTTGAAGCTTGTACAGGAATATGCTGGGTCCACAGCAACACAAGTTCAAAGGGTAAAGAGTGGATGGGAGAGCTGGGAGATGAATGTGCTCGGCTGTGGATTGACTGCTATGTCTGACACTAAAGAGTCCATGTTCTAGTCAGGCATGGTACCTGAGGCTAGTAACTGCCTCAGTTTCTCATTCCCAAAACATTCTAATGGGCTGTGTCAGGCCAGAGTCCTGTGCAATTGGAAAAATAAAAATTTTTAGTGATCATATAATTATCTACACAGATAATCCCATGATATCTACAATAAAACTCTTAGAACTCTGGGTTTAGAAAGGATAAAACATCAACTCACAGAATGATTCTATTTGTATATGGCAGCAATGCACAAATGGGAATTGCAGATTTTTCCTTCCATAGTTGTTCCAAGAACAATTAAATACTTAGGAAAAAATGTAACAATTATTGTGCAGCATAAGTATTTTAAAACCTAAATACTAAATGCAGTATTCATGAACTGGAAGATCAAAGTAGGAAAGATGTCAATTCTCAAATTCATGGGTAGATTTAAAGAGATTACAATATAAATGTCAGTAGGAGTTTTTTTCTTGTAGAAGATATACAAAGGAGATAGAGTTTTCTAATACAGTTGAAAACGAATAAAGTTGGATAAATACCATTCCCCACCTCATGGTTTTGTGAAGTAGCCACACCAAGGCAGCGTGGAAGTGATGAGCAAACCCATATCAGCCACTGGAAACACAATAGTGAGTCTAGAAATAGAAATACACAGATTCAGCCAACTGATTTTTGTTATAGGTTCAAATGTCCATTCAAGGCGGGAAGCAGGGTTTTCATTATGATGAATATCCATATGGGAAAGGAAAAGAAAAAGCCTTTGATTCTAACTTCCTATGTATACAACAGTCAAACCAGTAGAGATCAAACATAAAATGGAAAGACTCTAACAGCTGTATAATAAAATGTAGGAGAACATTTTTGCAACCTGCAGATAAGCAAAGAGATCCTAGACATGAAACACAAAGCATGATCTATTAAAGGACAAAAGGTAGACTTTATCAAAGTGACAGCTTTTTCTCTGTGACTCTTCCTATTTGGGGAATACAAAGCAAGCCACAGGTTGGTGACATTTATCCAGAATATAAAAAGAACCTTCAAAATAGCAGGAGAATAACACAATTTGAAAGCCTTGAACAGGCACCATCCACAGAAGAGATCCCAATGGAAACAAGTGCTTGTCAAGTGCTTTCTAAAAAGCATCACTATCAAGGACTCCTAAACTAAGCTGTTAGATTAGCGAAGATGCAGTCTTGGTGCAGTGAGGTGTGGGGAAGATGTGGAGCATCTACTCTCATATAGCCTCACTTGGCTATGCATTGGCAAGAAGTTAAGCTTAGACTTGTCATGTGGCCATATTTCACTTTGAGGTGTAGGAGATGAAAATTTATGTCACACAAAAGAAATGCCACATGTGTTCTTTCTTATTTATGGGTTTTAGTTCCAAATCTTCAGATGTGAGCACATAATATGTAGTAACTGCAAATGCCAGAATTGTAAAATGGGACCATGGAGTGGGGCTGCAGCTTTAGGGAGGATAATATTAGGGTGCAGGTGCCATGAAGGAGGGTTTAGAAAAAAAATGAGGCTGGGAGAGACTTAAATTGGGAAGTGGGGAGGGAGGAGAGAAAAATAACATTAAGAATGTTTGAAAAAGCTATAGAGAATAATATGTTTACTTGAAATTATGTGTGTGTATCTGTCTTAAATGAAGTTATACAACTTGAGGTAACAATGCTCTCTATAAAAGTCATAGGTTATCTAACAAAATCCCCAGTGCCAGGTATGGGAAAACCTCTTTAGGGTAATTGGTTAGTGGAGCTTATGAAATTTCCAAAACAATATGGGGTACTCCTTTTGCCCTTGCCCCATAGAAACTGAAGGAAATACCCTGTTGCTGAAAACACCACACACTTTGGACACAGAATTTGAAGAAGTTGAGCTAGATCTGACCCAAGAACCCCTACCCTGAGGACTAGCTGTCATAATATCTGAAGGTGCTATGCAAGGTGAAATCAGTAGTCCTACCCATCTGAAATACCTTCAAATTACAGCAATGACCAGAACAGCCAAATACCTCAAAAGCTGCAACAGTGGCACTCTATCCTGCAGGTAAACAAAGAGCCACCTAATTTGGCCAAGGCCAGCTCCATAGGAGGGCAGACCTGATACTTTAAACCTGACCCACTACCCGTAACTGGTGAGGCCATGGACTCTAAAGTAGATCCTACTTTTGCCTCTTTCCTAAACCAGTAAAATTTCTAGCTTCATTCTAAATACTTATCCTTATACCCACACATAAGTGTAGATCTCATCCCTCACAAAGCAATTTCCTTTTGCAGCAGATTGGGATGATTACAGAAAGCCACGATTAATCAAAGTGCAGAGAACAAACCACCATGGGGTACTGTAGCACGAATCTTAAAAGTTCTTATTAATAAAAACAAACCCAATGCCAGTTATTGCTGTGAATGCTGGAAGATCAGAGAAGCAGAACAAGCCACAGCCACTTCACCTCGCCATTTCCTCAGCTGATCCTGTTTCCTCAGACTGGAAGCCTCTGAGTCCTCATCCAAATCGATCTCAGCTGAACTGCTGCTAAAAGCCTAAAAGCTTAACCAGCTTTAATTCCTGGTCCTCATGCTTTATATACCTTTCTGCTTCTGTCATCACTTTCTGGGATTAAAGTCTCTTGTTACCACACCTGGGTGTTTCCAGTGTGGTTTTGAACCCACAGAGATCCAGGCGGATCTCTGCCTCTGAAATGCTAGGATTAAAGGTGTGTGCTACCACTGCCTATCCTCTATGTTTAATATCGTGGCTGTTCTGTTTTCTGACCCCAGATAAGTTTATTAGGGTGTACAATATTTTTGGGAATACAATATCACCACAGGGTACCCAGCCCCAGTTGATACCTGTAACACAACCTTACATTTTAGACTCAGGGGACATCATAAAAGAGCACTCAGAAAGAGCCAGAGGATCAGAAAGTTTGTCGTATGATAGTGTCCTCTAGATATGACAGGGAAGCCACACTCATGAAATCTCAAGTGTGCTGTCTGAACAAGAACTGCAGAACCTTAGCATCAGTTGAAAACATGCCCAGTTGCCATTAGAAAGGCTTCCTCCAGCAGCTGATGGGAGCACATGCAGAGACCCACAGCCAAACATTAGGCAGAGAGAGCCCAAATTAGAGATTTCCATAGGGTTCTTCCCCATGGAGCTTGGAGAACCCTGCAGAAGAATGGAAGGAAGTATTATAGGAGCCAGAGGTGTCCAAGTCACAAGGAGAACACAGATTCAACTAAGCAGGGTTCATAGAGGCTCACAGAGATCACAGTGGCTGCAGGGGTCTGGTCTAAGTCCCCTGCTTATATGTTATGGTTGTTAGCTTGGGGTTTTTGTGGGACTCCTCTAACAGTGAGAATGGGGGTGTCTCTGACTCTTTTGCCTGCTCTTGGGATCCTTTCCCTCCAACTGGGTTGCCTTGTCCAGCCCTGATATGAGGCTTTGTACCTAATCCTATTGTATCTTGTTATGCTGTGTTTGGTTGATACCTTGGGAGGCTTGCTCTTTTCTGAAGGGAAATGGAGGAGGAGTGGATCTGGGGGAGAGAGGCGGTGGTAGGGTGCTGGGAGGAGTGGAAACTGTTGTTGGGTTGTATTTATTATGTAAAAGAAGTATTAACAACAACAATCCCACCCCACCCCCCAAAACAAAAAAACAAAAAAGAAGCCAGTGTGGATGGGGAAATCACACAAGATCCCAACCACTATAAGATAAGCTACAGGCAATTAATGGCTTCTAAGAGAGGGAGAATCAGTTTTCTCCAGGGACAACCTCCTTCATAGTTTATCCAGTACCAAGTTGGCAACCCCAAACACATGAGCATAATGAACAACTCTAAAAGGATTCAGCAGGTTGAATTTATAAATTTATGTCTAAATATATATGTAACCATAATAAAGGTTAAGAAGCCATGAATTTGAGAAGGAACTGGGGAGCGGAGACAGAGGAAGGAGGAGAGGGATGGAGAAGATTTAAATGTATTGCTCATACATGAAATACTTAGTTTTTTAAAAATTTACTATAGTTCCCTTCTTAATTGCAACAAGCCGAAAGCCCCTCTTGTGTCCTTTGTGGGATCATTGGTTAAACTGCTACCTTCTTTCAAATTGAGGACTGTTGAGCCACAGACTAGAATGAGTGCTGGTCTTATTGCCTTCTGGATTGATCTTGAAAGCCTTATGGAGAGGAAGCCTGTCAAGTATCTATATGATAATCTCTCAAAGACCAAACCGTGCCAGCAGAGAGGTGCTCAGTGGTTCCTGTGGTTGGAAGTACCTCAAGGAAGGGCAGCACCTATAACTATTTACAGGCTGTGTTGGCTGGGGGACGTTGGAGTGAGGGGCTCTTCTGTATCTTTATGTTGGTGTTGGTTTTACACATCTGTATTTATGTGCTGGGTTCATACATCTCTAAACCTGACAAAACACCAGTTTTACTACTTAGGATATCAAAACATTAATTGATTTGGCAAAAAAAAAAAATGACCTGAAGGGAATGGAAATGTATGTCTGTACATAATTCACATGGGAAGGCTGGGTACGTGGGTTGAGGGAGAAGAATCTGGGTCTGAGTGTTTGAGCTGAGCTGAGCTGAGCTGAGCTGAGCTGAGCTGAGAGTTGGACCAGTTGGCAAATGCATCTGAAGCCTTTCTGATGCTTCCTCACTGGTGAATGGAGTGTTGTCTCCTCTGGACAGAATGCGATCAGGACACTGATCTGATTTATTAAATGTAAACTGTTCAATTACATGGTGTCTTTTCCCTTCTGAGTTTGGTGAAAGCCTTCTGTCCCTCCCAGGGGTATGAAGTGGCAGGAGTTGAGAAGTCTGATTAGAAGGGGATGTGTTGCAAAGTTGTCCCCTGTGCACACTGCCCTCCCCTGGGGAGATGTGTGTCACTGACCTTTTCATTTCTCCTGCTAGGTTTTTGTATAGAGAAAGATGATTAATTTGTAGTTTGTTTTAAGTCTGCATCTATGGCTACCATGTCTTAGAATCACTTCTTTAAATTTAACCTCTGTGTGTCTGAGAAACTTCTCAAACTGTCGACTCCTGGCTTCTTGAAATCTTTTGACATTTATTAGAAATTTATAAATATTTCCATTGTATTACCTTTTGGTGTTAGCTTTTCCCTTAAACTAATTTCATATTTTCATCTATTCTGGTATTTTTTCCCTTAGAATATGAAGGAAGATAAACCATAATGGTGATGAATATGAAGGTAGGAGAGAGTGATGAGCTATGTATCCTGCTGGTCACAGACCACTGCAGGACTCCACCTCCACCCCCAGTTTGTGTGCATATTCTCCAGGTTACACATCCTAGGCTTCCTAGGCAGTCATTAGCACATGCTAGGCACTTCGGGTTAACACTGAAGTCAGTTTTCTCCTCACTGTGACAAAATTCCTACCAGAAGCAGCTGAAGGGAGGAGAGGCTTGTTTTATCTCTTAGTTGCAGAAGCTACAGTTCATCCTGATGGGAAGGTGGTGGACTGAAAGAAAATGGCACTATTAGGATGTGTGGCTTTGTTGGAGTAGGTGTGGCCTTGTTGGAGGAGGTTTATCACTGTGCGTGCAGGCTTTGAGGTCCCCTATGCTTGAGCTATGCCCAGTGACACAGTTTACTTCCTGCTGCCTGTGGATCAAGATGTAGAACTCTCAGATCATTCTCCAGCACCATGTCCTGCCATAATGATAGTGGACTGAATCTCTGAAACTAAGCCACCCCAATTAAATATTTTACTTTATAAGAGTTGCCGTGGTCATGGTGTCTCTTCACAGCAATGGAAACCCTAACTAAGACAGAGGTCATCCTGACTGGAGCATCTCTATCTGTTTGAGGCTACTGTCTCTTCATATCTTGCCTGACTGTGAAACAGTAAAGGAGACTGAAAGTCAGGCTGTGCTGTAGTTTCCAAGAGCACACCTTTACCACTCAGGTGTTAACTCCTACAAATAACATCATCAGTGTGGGCCAATTGGTCAAATAGGTGAATCTGAAGATGTCTCCTACTCAAACCATAACATGTACCCTTTGATTACTTTCTCTGTATCACCATGTTTACACATTTTACAGATTCTCTTCACCGTTATTATCCATAATTCAAATCTTGAATGCTTGCTATGGGGGTACAAAGAAAATAATGGAAGAGCCAATGTGACAATTTGCCTTCCTAGGTAACTTAGTTCATCTGGTTTATTGACGTGGATTGCTGATGTCATCTCCTCAACACTTTATTGTTAATATGCCTACATGTGTAGGTGCCTTTTCAATTAATAATTTTTTAAAAATAATTTTTTGTTTACTTCTGAGGACTGCTGCAAACCCTTTCTTTCCTTTTCCTTTCCCATCCTCCCACACCATAACAATGAAATTAAAAATATTTCTGTGTATTTTGATGTATGTCGCAGAATCTTTGAAACTCATATATATACTCTTAGGGATTCAAGCACTCATTAAAACTTATGGTCTAGGTCTGGTGGTGGTGGTGGCATATCCCTCTAATCCCAGCACTCAGGAGAGAGAGGCAGGCTGGTCTACAAAATGAGTTCCAGAACAGTCTGGGCTATACAGAGAAACTCTGTCTCAAAAAACTAAAACGACAACAACAACAAAAAAACCAAAACTAAAACACAAAAACCAGAAACAAAGTTTCTGGTCTAGGAAGTGATATTTATGATTTCCTTCCTTCTCTACTGCTTTCGTAATCCTCTTAGCCAGAGTTTAAGCCCAGGGATTACTTACTTTACTTCTTTGGGATCTGGGTGAGCTTGCCTATATACAGAGTGGGTAGAATTTCTTTTATCTTCATCATTAAATATCACAATGAAAAAGTGTGGACCCCTATGGGGAGACTCATGTCCCTTTTCTATATTCCAGAAAGCATCAGGTAGGTGGTGGTTTTCATTTTAATCTAGCAGAAATATCAATGAAAACTTCTATTAGAGGATCTTCCAAAATCAGAATAAAGGAGAGTTGAATAAGACAGCATGAGTCATCAGATGATAGTGTGTGAAGGACACTACCTTGAGAATGGCTGTGGGGATCCAGATACCCAAAGATGGAGGCAATGGATAGAGTTCACTTTTCATCCTCTGAGGTGCATCCTCACGCTTGTCTATGACAGTACAGCAAGCTTCTTAGCCTTTTTTTTTTTTTTTTTTTTTTTTCTGAAAAGTTAAGAAAAATTTCAAACAGTAACAGTGGGGGAATTTTTCAGTGAACACTGAACATCCACCATGAACATCCTGTCATGTTTACTGTCCTGTATCTATTGATCCATCCGTTTCTCCTTATCCCTCAGTGTATGTTATTCTTTTGAATTATGTTTCAATTATAGATATCAAGACTCTTGCTGTAAGTACTTTATCAGATGTGACAGCACTACCTAGGGTTCAATATTAGTTTTTGAGATCTTATGGAAAACCTAGAAATAATAGAAGTGTGTGCTTTATAGTTGCATTCATCTGTAAAACTCATAGTCTAGTACAATTTGTAAGCCAGTTTCTGCTCATGTAATATTCACAGTGGAAATACAGCAACTCTGCAGTGTGACCGGAAGTGTTGGTGTGTGCTCTGTATTTGCTGCGTTGAGAGAAGGAAGTGTATTCCCTTCTCTGGTCTCCCACTCAGCATCCTCATAGAATTATGTAGATCATAGATGACTTTAGCCAGTTTTGTAGAGTCCTTTTTCACATGCTATTTCCAACACATTGTTATACAACATACTTGATACATTATTTTCTTCAGAGGCTTCAAGTGTTTTCCCATCACTTGGCATATTTGCTGTTGACCTTAAAAATGTGCCATCAAGTTACTTTTCTTTAGCAAATGACCTTTCTTCATAGAACTTTCTTAAACCCTTGAAACATGACATACTCTTGACCTCATTCTTTCTAAAAAGAAGGAAAAATTGAGATGTAATATTTCATTAAGTATTCTTGTTAAGTAATTCTACCTTAAGTATTGTTTAACTCGTCAAATAAAAAAAATCATTACTGTATAACATGTCTGTATCTCTGTCCTGAAAAACAAGCATTTTTTCGGTTATGTGATTGCAAAGGAGTATTACAAAGTAAGACCTATAGTTAATTTAAAAAGACTGTGAAGAGTGGGGAGATAGATGAATTGGTAAAGTGCCTGCCATGTATGCTTGAAGACACGAGGTCAATTCCCAGGTTATTTTTATAAAGCCACGTAGGCTGAGACAGGTACCTGGAGCCGCTGACAAGTTGCAAAGCAAAGCTGGCAAACTGCAGGCCATTGAGGGACTCTGCCTCTGAGAACTTAAGTGGACCATTCCTGAGGAACCACACCCAAGGCTGATCTTAGGCCTCCACTGCATGTACACACATGGGCATACACACCTAAATACATACATACATACATACATACATACATACATACATACATATATACATACATACTTTGAGTCATAGATATTTACAGATGGTCCTTTGAGGTTTACTTTTTTTTTGGATGTGTGATATTTGTGTGTACTTGTGTGCTTATATGTGTTGAGGCCCTATGTCAACATCACGTATCTTCCTACATTAATTACTCTTCATCTTTTTTCCTCTTTGAGAGGGTCTCTTGCTGAACTCTCATCAATTGGCTAGACTGGCCAGTGAGTTTAGGGATCCACCTGTCTCTGTAACCCCAACACTATGGTTACAGATGTGGGCTACCCTACCTGATTCTTCAAGAATATCTTTAAAGTATGAAGAATTGTGTTACAGGTAGAGTATCACTTATTCAAAATATTTGGAGCCAGAAATATTTTGAATTTTAAAAATATTCTGAATGGATCCAGATAAGAAATTTGTTTACATATGTTTCATATACATAGCTTGAAGATGATTTTATTCATTGCTTCTTAGTAATTTTGTTTTGTGTGAAATAACTTTGCTGTTTAGAATTCTCCACTTCTGGGATCATGTCAACTTTTAATTTTAGATTTTGTATTAGACTGCTCAGCACATTCAGCAGAAGTGTGTGTGTGGTGTATATACATATATGTGTGCAGTGAGGAAGCCTGAGGAGGATATAGGGTGCCCTGCTCTATCATGTTCAACCTTACTCTTTGGAGAACTTGGAGCTTGCTTTTTTGGCTAGACTGGCAGTCAGCAAGAACCAGCAAGCCTCCTGTCACTGTTCTTCCTTAGCACTGTGTACGCAAGGGCCATGCCTAGTTTTTGTGGGGGTGTTGGGTATCTGAACCATGGCCCTCCTGCTTGTGCAGAAGGTGTTGTGACCCAACTTTTAGTGGAAACATCTTGTGTGCATACTGTGTGGCAGCTATAGTGTAAATGTGATAGATAGAGTGATGAAGTAAAGAATTCTGAGCTTTAAACAGTGGCAGTGTAAATTCTTTCAAAGCCAGTTAAAAGAGGGAAGAGTAATCACAGGACAGGCTGTGTGAGGGTTGGCAAAGCACACCATGTAGGCCAAGTGGGGATGCTGCCTCCCTATTGCTCGTAATCTAAGAAAGGATTTGATGTATTTAAACAACTGAGGAAGGATGTCAAAGAAGAATAATTTGAGACACATGAAAATGACATGAAATTCAAAATCTGATATTGATCGAGTTGTATGGGCAAGCAGCCCCCTGAACTGAACTTCTTATCCTCTGTGTTTACAGTTGTGTCTGGTGGCAATGGAACATTACTGCAGAGAATATGTGTGCTTCTTCACAGAAAAGACTTGGCAGAGCATGTCTGGAAGTGCCAGGGTTAGAGGATATGCCAGTGAGTTTGGTATTTGGTTAGCACGTGGGAATTCAGCTTGTAGAATTTTCGTTATATAGATAAAACTATTTTACCTGTTTGGTATTGAGCATGGGCTTTTCTTTGGGGATCCTGCCAATTTGACAGATAAGGCTAAAATACATCTCTTGACTGA
This sequence comes from Peromyscus attwateri, assembly GCA_902168425.1. Classification (NCBI taxonomy): domain Eukaryota; kingdom Metazoa; phylum Chordata; class Mammalia; order Rodentia; family Cricetidae; genus Peromyscus; species Peromyscus attwateri. Next base: position 67,735 of record CABHPP010146180.1, read on the forward strand.
CTGACTCTTGAGTAGGCTGTCTTGGGCATAAATATTGCATGCATGTGTCTACTGGAAGGAGTATGTTCATTGGGGTCATCTCTGAGAAAATCAAGGCTCCTGCATGTGCTGCTCCAGGCTTCACTCGTCTTTTTCTCTAGCTGATTGTTTGTTGTAATAGGTGATTGCCATGTGTGTAACTGTCTCCCAGCACTGAGTTCTCCTGCTGAACCTCTGAACATGTGTTTGACCTCAGGACCGCTGGAATGGGAGGTTTGGGTGTTTGCATTCCTGCTCTGCATACCACAAATCCCAGCTATAAGTAATCTTAGTGGTGACTGGAGCGAATGCATATCACTGTTTTTATTTCTCTATTTTTCATTGCCACGGCATACTCACTGTACCAAAATGAAGATGAGTGGAGTGTGGATCCCACTGTCAGATGTTTCTTATTTACAAGGGAATTAAGAAAGCACAGATTCAGATAAGCAGAGGCAGAATGTGCTAAGATGTGTTAAACCTGGTGGGGGTAAAAATATGTATGGAAAAAGGCTTACAATCACAATGTAGGTGTGATAGCATATATTTGGACATACATACTTTTGTATATGTGTGTGTATATATCTATATATCTATATCTATATCCATCTATCTATCTATCTATCTATCTATCTATCTATCTATCTATCTATCTATCTATCTATGGTCATACTCTATTTGTCTGGTATTCCTTGTATTTGTATTCCAGTGGTATGCGTAAATAGATGCTGATGTAAAAGCAGAGCGTCTCGTGTACTTTGAACTAGTAGTGTAATTGCTAAATGTTATTTGCTCTTCAAAGACTCAGACATGGTTGGTTCCTTGAATTTTTCTAAGAACCCAAACTAGATAATTGCAAATAATCCCAGTGTATAGCGGTTAGATAACTCAGCAATGGCAAAGTGTTACTGTGGTTTGTTTGCTTATTTTCTGTTGGGGAGGACAGTTTCTCTGTAGCCCAGACTGTCCTGCAACTAATGACCCTCTTTCCTGTGCTTTCCAAATGTTGGGATTACATGTTTATGCCACCACACTTGGTGTATTTTATTATTGTTGTTTGTTTTTTTTATAAGATCGAGGGCACAATTCAAAGTTTCTCATGCAGTAGAACCACCTTTACCTACTAAATACGTCAGAGAATTAGATTGTGCCAAAGGCTTATCAACATTTCTTAATGTAAGTAATTAAAAATTAAGAAGTAAAGTGACAGTTATGCATAGAACTTTATTACAGTAAAGTCATTCTGATAACAACATTGACAATAGAGTCCTGTCCAGCTGGCCACTGCCCTGCAGGCCTCAAACCCCAAACCGTGGCATTGAGTGTATCCCAATTTGTGGCAGATGCATGATTCCAGCAGTAACTGCAAGCCTAATAGGCTTTCCTTTCAGTCTCTGCAAGAACAAAGGCAATTTCCATATATCAAAGTTCATCTAGGTGTGCAGTGAGAACTGTCTCCTCTCACAGAACCAACATTGGCAACAATTCATCTGCATTGTAAATGACATCTTGAAAGATATATGTGGAGAGCAGAATTCTACAAGGGCTTCCTACTGATGGATTTGCTCAACTAAGAGGCTTGTGGAATGAATGCTGCTAGTATTTATGGTTACCTATGTATGTGAAGACATTTTCATAATAGGGAATAAGTAAAATCTTGTCACATATTAGTACAACAGAAATATAGTTGTAATTGATTTTGATACTTAAGTAAAACATTATTATTTCATAAAGAAATTCTATTCTTCTTAATAGTTTTGTATTACAAAAATTGCATTTTTATTTGTGTTACTAATTTTAAATTTTGCCAAGAGGATTCTTCCTCTCTGAGTACCCATGTAATGTCTTTGATCCTGCCTTTTGGCATGGAAAGCCTTGCCTGAAATTATTCACTATTTCTTTATAGAAAAATAGCCGATGGGATGTAGAAAGGTGAGGGTGTCCAAAAAAGGGAGAGGCAGTGTCTGCAGTTGCTGGGGAAAAAGGGAGAGGCAGTGTCTGCAGTTGCTGGGGAAAAAGGGAGAGGCAGTGTCTGCAGTTGCTGG
>CABHPP010146181.1:31476-46767 GCA_902168425.1 Peromyscus attwateri
GGCGCCACTCCTGGCATGGGCTGTTTCCTCTCTTCCAGATCAAAGACTTGTTCATGAAGAAATGTCCCGGAGTGAATTCTCTCTTTGTCGATGGCTCCTTCCAGTTGCTGTAGTGAGTAGAGGTGCCAGGGCAGAAGCTTCTGGGTGAGGATGGTCATCCACACGGTGGAAGAGGTGGTACTGTGAGGAGTGAGTTCATCCAGTGAGGTGGCCATAATCAAAAGGCTGGGCAAGGCCAGGCTTAGTTGCTAGTTAGACCTATACCACGGAGAAAGAGAATTTTGACCTCTTATGCTGGTGGTTGAATGCTGGTGTCTGCTTGTGATTAAGAATTGTAATACTGTCTCTGTTATTGGGGAGAAGTGCTGAGATTGATTAATGATGTCTGCCCAGGTCACAGAGTGTGGAAATCACTGTTATTTGCACTGCATCTTTTCCGTTTCCTTTAGAATTAGAAAACAATGAAATTTAGCCACTGAATCTCCACAGAACTCTGAATCAACCCATCAATCTTTCTTCCTTCTTTTTTTTAAAACCATTTTCTTTTAATTTGTGTGTGTATGTGTGTGTGTGTGTGTAGGAGTCAGAGGGGTGCCAGATCTCCTGGAGCTGGAGTCAAAGGCAGTGTGAGCTACCTGATCTAGGTGCTGGGAATCAAACTCAGGTCCTCTGTAAGAACAGTATGTGCTCTTAACCCCTGAGCCATCTCTCTAGCCCTCTGAATCTTTCTTAACAGTTCCCAAAGGCATGGCTTTGGGGTCTTGTAGGGCCTAGGAGCCAATGTCTAGAGCCAGGTGGTGGTGGTGCACACCTTTAGTCCTGGCACTCAGGAGGCAGAGGCAGGCAGATCTCAGGGAATTAGAGGCCAACCTGGTCTAAGATCTCAGGGAGTTAGAGGCCAACCTGGTCTATAGAGTGAGTTCTAGGACAGCCAGAGAGACCCTGTCTGGGGGGGGGGGGAATCGAGCTGTCTGGTTGACTGAATGCTGAGATGTCAGCTACTCCTGTTCTCTTCTGGGGTCCTGAAGGCATCGGCACTTCTTGGTGCTCTGAAGGGCTTGAGATCGAGTCTCCTCCACAGTCTCACTGTCCCTTCCCTCCTTTGGCCCCCTGCCATCTCCACCGCCCTGCAGCTTCATCTACTCCGTGCTGGTGGTCATCTCTGCGGCGCTCTACCTGGCAGGGATCGAGGCCTACCTGGCCGTGATGGTCTTTGCTCTGACCCTGGGCTGGATGAATGCCCTTTACTTCACCCGAGGGCTGAAACTGACGGGCACCTACAGCATCATGATCCAGAAGGTTTGGGCGGGGACCCTCCGCACTCACAGAGTACCTGTCCTGCGGCCTGTAGACCTGAGGACAGGGCACTGGGGGACAGCGGGCCTGCTCCAGCATGGGGTGGGACGGGGTGGGGCTTGGAGAGAAAGTTGGGACAGGGGAGTGGAGGGTTGAGAACCTGTGTGTGCCCTTTCCTCCACAACACCCCCACCCTTCCCCGGTGTTAGATCCTCTTCAAAGACCTCTTCCGGTTCCTGCTGGTCTACCTGCTCTTCATGATCGGCTATGCTTCAGGTGAGCGTGGGGCTAGGGATGCTGGGGGTGGTGACTAGGCCTATGAGGGAAACCATCCCAGGCTGAGGACAGGGGCCATCCCTGCCTGAGATCCCCGTGTGGGGGCCAAGGCCTGCCAAGCTGCATTCCCCTCTACCAGCAAGCCTGCAAGGCAAAAGCCTTCATCATCCCAATACGGATGAGCAGCCGCGGGTCAGAGAGGTCGCATAAGCTGCATGTGTTCAAAAGCTACAGAATGTAGGGCCGGCGAGATGGCTCAGTGGGTAAAGGGGGCTTGCTGCCAAGCCTGATGACCTCAGTTTGATCCCTGGGACCCACAGAGTGGAAGGAAGCACTTGACTTCTGACATTTGTCCTCTCACTCCCACATGGGTAACATGGTGTGTAGATGCCGCCCCCCATACACACATAGGTGCACTCAAATAAATGAGTGTGATGAAAACAGTGTTTTAAGCCAGTAAATGTGGAAGTGGCATATTGGCTACTTTTATGAAGCAAACTAAAGCTGAAACTTAGAGGTCAGGGTAGGGTGCACTAGGTCATAGGTCAGGACCAGATTTGACACACATGCTCATGTTACTCATGTTTGTGCCCAAAGCAGACATTGCTAATGGATCACAGAATGATTTTTCTGTTGTGCCTAGATCAGGTCTCTGAATCCTTTCTCACACACTGTTTGAGCATCCACTACACAATTTGATTGTTTTCGTCTGTGAGTTGAAGAATGTTTACCACACTCTTCAGTTGAAGGCAGTGTAGCTTCCTACAGCCTGCTGAATGCAGGGCCTCGGCCTCCCTTCCCTGGCTCCTTTAGTGGGTAGCATAGCTGCTTGCTGCTAAACCTCCAAAGCTCCATCTGGGCTTAGCAGGAAAAGATGGCGCCAAGAACAGCTTGGGATATGTTCAGGCATGAGGGTCCTCACAGAGTAGAGACTCTGGGACCATCAAGACAGGTGTGGCCAGCCAGCCTCGTGCTTCATCTCTGGATAGTGTGGAAGGGAAAGAGGATCCTGGGTGGAGTCCGTCCCTGGGAGTGCCCGATATTCTTCAAGTGACAGGCTGCATTAGGGCTTCTGGGGACAGATGGGGTCTGGCCACCCTTGTCCTGTGCACTGTAGGATGTAGCTGCATCCCTGACTCCACCCACTGGATGCCAGCCTAACCACCCAACCATCCCTTGTAACTACCGATCCTGTCTCTAGAAGTTGCCACATGTGCCCTGAGAGAAAATGATGGAGGGTGGGTAGCGCCACGCTCCGTTCTGAAAACCCCTAACTCCTCAGAGAGTTTTGAGGGGGGAGAGCAGAGGCGCCCCGAGGCTCTGCATGTGCTCGATGGCTTGGCTTCCCGCCGGCTAACCTGAGGCCAGTGCGCGCCGCTCCCATCCATCCAGTGGGGATACCCTCTCAGCCCCTCCCTGCCCATCCCGCAGCCCTGGTCACCCTCCTGAACCCGTGCACCAACATGAAGGTGTGTGACGAGGACCAGACCAACTGCACGGTGCCCACGTACCCCGCGTGCCGCGACAGCGAGACCTTCAGCGCCTTCCTGCTGGACCTCTTCAAGCTCACCATCGGCATGGGCGACCTGGAGATGCTGAGCAGCGCCAAGTACCCCGTGGTCTTCATCCTCCTCCTGGTCACGTACATCATCCTCACCTTCGTGCTTCTGCTTAACATGCTCATCGCCCTCATGGGGGAGACCGTGGGCCAGGTGTCCAAGGAGAGCAAACACATCTGGAAGCTGCAGGTGAGGCTGGTACGGGTGTTCCTCACCTTCCACGCACGCCACGGGCAGGTGGGGCCGCTGCGCCTCTCTTTGGCTTTGTTATTCCCCCCCCCCCCCCCCCGTTTAGTTCTCTCTGTTTCAGCTGTGGTCCAGCTCAGGGGACCCAGCTGGCTCCGTTCAGCATGATTTCATGACCTCTGTCAGCACGGAGCATGCTCAGAGAGTCCCCTTTTATTTTCAGTCACTATAACATAAATCCCTGAAGCAGAGTCATTTATAAAGAGTAAAGGTTCGTCCAGCTCATGGTTTTGGAGGCTGGGAAGTTCAAGTACAGCGCTGTGTCTGAGGAGAGCCCTCTTGCTCCATCCTGCCATGGTGGAGGGCTTGCACCGTGAGGCAGAGCTGTCCTCAGAGCTCAAGTCTCTCTTCTGAATCTGCCCTGTGGGGGCTCTGCCATAGGCCGCATCTGACCTTAATTGTTGAGTGCACTGGATACCCCACATTTCAAACCCCATCAGCATAGCAACTCTTAAGGGATACATTGAAGCCGCAGCGGACAGCATGGGCATTTTAATGGGTTTTGGGCTGAGCCTGTGCCTCACCTCGATTCAAAAGTGAGAAGAGCAGCTGGAGAGATAGCTGGGGGGATAAAGTGCTTGCCACACAGCAAACAAAAGGACCTGAGTTCAAATCCCCCAACCCATTGTGTAAAACTGGGTATGGGAGCACATCTCTATAATCCTAATGCTTCTATGGCAAGATGGGAGGCTGGGATGGGAGACTCCCTGGAGGCAGGAGAGCTAGCCTGGGGTGATGGGAGACTCCATGGAGGCAGGAGAGCTAGCCTGGGGTGAAGGGAGACTCCATGGAGGCAGGAGAGCTAGCCTGGGGGACGAGAGACCCTGTCTTGTCTCAGACAGGATGGAATTCGGGGCAGCACCATAGGGTGCCCTCTGACTTCCCTTGCATTCATGCCTTGGCACACTTATGCCCACATCCCCATCTACATGAACAAAGTGGGCCTGCGGCGCCCCCTTGTGGGCACCTTAGCATTCTCCGGGGGGGCCTTTTCTCCGCTCAGGGATGGAGGATCCTGTGGCTGGGGAACCGCTCCCTGAAGGGGGCTCCAGGGCCATGGGCATCCATCAGCCTGGAAATTCACAGTGACTGTCAAACCTAAGGTCACCTCCCACCCCGTCACCCTTCTGGCCTGAGTGTGAGGGAACCCATACAGGTCTGCCCTTAGCTTTCCCATGTTGCTACTTCTCTGAGCCCCAGACCACCCTATTTTCAAAAATTTTCATGTAGAAGTGAAGCAGCCCTCCCCCGCCCCTTTTAAGCCCCAGCTTCTGGCCCTTTTGTGAATGGCTGGGGCCCAGGCAATGGCAGCCTACCTCCCTGCCTGGCAGTCCTGGGTGAGAGGCTGTACCAGCTGGGGAGGCCCTGCACTCAGACCCTGCTCCTCCTCAGCAGTCCCTAGAGAGTGGCCACTGCTATTGTGACATGGGCAAGTTCGTTGGCCATTCTGCCCTGGGTCTGTTTCGCTTAGTTCTCCCGAAGGGTTCCCTGGAAAAATGGGTTTATGGAGGTTGTTCTAGGCAAGAGGCCCCTGAGGCTGGCTCTCTGCCTGCCTAGCTCAGCCATTTAGAAGACCTATTGTTTAAGCTGAGTGTGGTGGCACATGCCTTTAATCCCAGTAGGCAGAAGTAGGTGGATCTCTGAGTTCGAGGCCAGCCTGGTCTACAGAGAGAGATCCAGGACAGCCAGAGCCACAGAAAAACAACAACAACAACAAAAAAGAACTGTTGTTTAAAAATCATGCATGGCAGTGCACATACATCCCAGCATTTGGGAGGTGAAGGCAGGGGGAACGGGCAGTTGAGGCCAGCCTTAGCTACACAGGGAGTGTGAGGCTAGCTTGGGCTACCTGAGACCTGTCGTAAAGAAAGAAGGAGTTTCTTTGGCCCACAGTTGCTGTAAGCCAGGCGCCTGCCTGGGAAGCTTACCCATGCCCCTGTGTCCTTCTGGCAGTGGGCTACCACCATCCTGGACATCGAGCGTTCCTTCCCCGTGTTCCTGAGGAAGGCCTTCCGCTCCGGAGAAATGGTGACTGTAGGCAAGAGCTCGGATGGCACTCCAGACCGCCGATGGTGCTTCAGGTGAGGCCTGGAGAGGGGGGCCCCAGAAAGATGGGCTCCAGAGGGATGGGCTCCCATGTGCCCCTGGGTTTCCAACCCACTGCAGCCTGAGGCTCCGATAGGCTGTTCTGGGGTTCAGTCCTTCAGGGGGTCTTGGTCTCTCAGCCTCAGTTCCTTTGACTATGAGGTGGGCACGGTTATGGCCACCTCCTTGGGCACCCAGGACTTTCAAGCTGGTATCCTATACATGCTGGGATATTGGGATGCCTAGGGGTTCCATGGCCCCTCACCGGGGGCTGGCAGGGATGGAGGGGGGGCTCATCTAAGTGCATTACCTTCCGTCTACTGCCTGTGGGTGAGGTGGTGTTGTGGCCGAAATGGGGAGACTGAGGGATCATCAGCTTTGGGGCTTGAGACCCCCCCACTCATCTGCAGAGTGACCCACATTCCTGATGCCTTTACTTTGTTAGAAGGTAAATATTCCTTGACAAGAGCTCACCAACCAGCGTAGAGTATGGCGAGCCCCTGGGAGTCAGGCCCCATCGTGTTGCTCATCTGTGGAATGAGGTGTAATACACACACACACACACACACCCCACCTGCCCAGAGGTCTAGAACTGATGCTCTGTGACCAGTTTTGTAAACACTGGAAAAGAAGCCCCACATCACACGCCAATAGTAACAGCAAATGCATCTCCCTTGCTGAGTCTCATATGTAACCGTGGCTCCCCAAATAGAGGCCATATGAAAAATAACAAAAAATAACTTTAAAAAACACAACTTATATTGGGCCAATTTGTTCCAAGAGACCATCACCAGACTTTACCAATGTCCTAATAAAAAGAGGAAACTGTATCAAGGAATATATGCATTAAGGAATGAATAGACAGAGTGTGCTATATCCATACAAAGGAATATTATTTGACTGTTAAAAAGAATGAAGTTCTAATCCCTGCCACAGTGTGGATGAATCTTAAAAACATGCTAAATCAGTGGTTCTCAACCTTCCTAACGCTGCGATCCTTTATTACAGTTCCCCATGGTGTGGTGACCCCCAACCATAAAATTATTTTTGTTGCTACTTCATAACTGTAATTTTGCTACTGTTATGAATCATAAAATGGATATCTGATATGTGACCCCCAAAGGGGTCATGACCCACAGGTAGAGAACCTCTTGCTAAATGAAAGAAGTCAGACATGAAAGGCCCTGTGGCCTATGGTTTCATTTATATTCCTATAAATGGCCAGGACAAGCAAACCCATCGTGATGGACGGTCACAGGAGCGAGGAAGGGGGACTAATGCGTGAGCGCTGAGGAGTCTGGGAAACTGGTGACATCTCCCAGCCCTGTGGATGACGTTAATGGGGTTATGGATAGAAAGTGACTGGAGCGGACGTTTGGTTATGTGAGGAGGGCATGCTGGGAAGTACTAGGTCAGGGAGGTGACGTGGGGTTGGGGACAGGAACAGTATCTGCGGGCTCCCCGCAAACTCTGCTTCTCTCTGCCAGGGTGGACGAGGTGAACTGGTCCCACTGGAACCAGAACTTGGGTATCATTAACGAGGACCCGGGCAAGAGTGACATCTACCAGTACTATGGCTTCTCGCACACCGTGGGGCGCCTCCGCAGGGGTGAGTGTGGCATCTGGGCAGGGGGGCCCAGGGCTGTCCCTGCCCCAGGCGTTTCTGGGCAGTTCTCTCCAGAGAATAGGAAGGTGGGAGGGGCCACCAGCGGGTTCCCCTGCTACATCGGGTGGTGCCTGTGCAACTCTACCCCAAAACCTTCTCCGCTCCATGATGCCAGATGGTGGGGTTTTGGGGTGACATGAGAGATCCTGGGCAGCCCCATGGGGGGAAGTCCTTTTTTTTTTAAATTAACCCTTAAAGGCAAGAGGCACTGTTAGAGGGTATGCCCCAGGGCATTCTGACCCGGTCTTCGATCTTGGTTCCTCCCTGTATTGCTGTGTGCTCCTGGGCAGGCATCTTGACCTCTCTGAGTCCGTTTTCACCTCTGTAAAATGCACATGATAATACCCATCTCCATAAATGACTGCAGAGTGCCCCGTACTCAGTGGTGCTCAATGCTTGCACAAGCTGTCCATCAACCCTTGCCCTGTCTGTACTCTTGGTCTAGATCGCTGGTCCTCAGTGGTGCCCCGTGTGGTGGAACTGAACAAGAACACGAGCCCAGATGAGGTGGTGGTGCCCCTGGATAACCTAGGGAACGCCAGCTGTGACGGCCATCAGCAGGGTTATGCCTCCAAGTGGAGGACCGAGGATGCTCCGCTCTAGGGGCTGCTCCAGGGCCAGAGCACACAGCCCAGCCTGGACTTTGCGCCCTTCAGCTGTCCACCGCATTTCAGCATTTGGCCCGTGTCTTCCTACACCCACTTGTGACCCCAGAGGTGAGGGCCTGTGGAGACTCGGAGGAGGCCCCAGGACCCTCTGGTCCCCACCAAGGCTTCTGCCCTCAGCTCTGCCCCTCCCCACATGAGGGATGGGGCTCCTGGCCACCTGTTCACTCCCATGGAGTCATCTAAGCCAGCTCAGGGCCCCTTCGCTCTCAGGGCTCAGGCCCCTGTCCCTCTTGTGCGTTATTTATTGCTGTCCTCAGGAAAATGGCATGGCAGGACCCCACCCACAGCTGGAACCCAGCCAGGGCTGAAGCTCCTTCGGGGACACTGCAGCCAAGCCCTGGCCTGCTAACTCTGGCTAGGGTGGGTCTTCTGTACTTTGTAGAGATCGGGGCCGTGGGTGCTCAATAAATGTTCGTTTATTCATGGTGGAGATGGTGCGGATGAGGACGGAAGTGGAGAGTGACAGGCACAGTGTCACCGAGGGAGGTGGGAGGGCTGGAAACCTGTGGATGAGAACCAGGCACCAGAGTGGTGGTGCCAGGGAAAAGGCCGGTGGTGTGATCCTGGTAGAGGTGGAGGAGGTGGTGGGTGTGATCCTGGTAGAGGTGGAGGAGGCGGTGGGTGTGATCCTGGTAGAGGTGGAGGAGGCGGTGGGTGTGATCCTGGTGGAGATTGGAGGAGGTGGAGGAGGTTGATCCTGGTGGCGGTGGAGGAGGTGGTGGGTGTGATCCTGGTGGAGGTGGAGGAGGTGGTGGGTGTGATCCTGGTGGAGGTGGAGGAGGTGGTGGGTGTGATCCTGGTGGAGGTGGAGGAGGTGGTGGGTGTGATCCTGGTGGAGGTGGTATTTATACCCTGTCTTGCCATAGGCCAAGGCAGCTGCTGCTGCTTCTGCTTCTTCTGCTCCTCCTCCTCCTCCTCCTCCTCCTCCTCCTCCTCCTCCTCCTAATCCTCCTCCTTCATATATATATATATATTTGAGGCAGGGTTTCTCTGTGTAGTTTTGGTACCTGTCCTGGATCTCACTCTGTAGACCAGGCTGGCCTCGAACTCACAGAGATCTGCCTGGCTCTGCCTCCCAAGTGCTGGGATTAAAGGCATGGTAGCTTATTTATTAACCAATGGTAGCAGCACATAGTCACAGCATACAGGAAGACCATCCCACAGCAGTATATCTATATAATGGAATATAATTTGGCCACTAAAAGGAATGAAGATGACTCCTTGGGACTCTCACACTAAACAGGGTTGTGGTTGTAGTGGTCATACACAGTTGTGTGGTTGAGATAGCCAGTCAACAGAAAAATTAGTATTTATCATCCCACGGATGCTAGCTAATTCCAGGACTGATTCATTAAGAGCCAGGATCTACCATCCATTTAGGTTTTCAGTTTCAACCACGTGTGAGGTCCTCCACGGTGTGCAGGCTTTTCCACACTGGCTTCCCACAGGGACACAATGCACCCCAAATCCAGGCACCTCCAGAACACACAAGAGGATGCCTCTGCCTCTATCTCTTCAACCTGTGCCATGGACCCCCTTGGCCTAGCCTCAGCCCTCGGACTGTTGGCCAAGGTTGTGTCGTGTCTGATGCTTCAGCCAATCAGCAGGCAGGAAGCAGTAATTGCCTAAAGGGGCAGAGAGAAACATGGAGGACGTGACCCCTAGCCGGTCAGAGCTGTGTGAGAAAGGATGGGGGAGTCCAGGGAGGCTTTGGGAGCATCTGCTATGGTCCCTCCCCCAGATGTCCTGTCTCTACCTTCGGTAATGTCCCTGAAAAAGGCTGTGGTTCATTTGGGTGGCATTAAAAGATCACTTTTTAGCCAGGCCTGGTGACACAAGCCTCAGAGGCAGAGTCAAATGGATCACAGTGAGTTCGAGGCCCGCCTGGTCTGCAGAGCAAGTCCCAGGACAGCCGGAGCTGCATAGTGAGACTGTCTCAAAATGAACAAGAGTTCAAGTTCACATAATGAGTTCAAGGCAACCCTGGGCTACATGAGATCCTGTCTAAAGAGAAATGTAAAAAAAAAGCAATGTCTTTGATTTTTTTTCAGCCTCAGGCCACACCCCACGTCCAAACTACCCACTCTTCTCCCAGCTGAAGCACCCTGGCTCCTTCAGCCCCTCCCTCCAGCAGCCACAATCCTTCCTTGTGGTGTGTTCTCCAGTAACGGGATCCTGGGGTCAGGGCCTGCCTGCCTGAAGTGTCGCTAAGGCTGAGGACTTGACAGACACCCGACGGGGTCCCACAGCTTATAAATGACTGAGGGATAGACAGTTTGCTGGAGCTCAGTCCCCGGCTCGGGACAGTTCCACTTCAAGTTTCCAGACTTCACAATGACGGGCAAGTGATCCACTTGTGGTTGGGGCCATCTGTGAATTTTGACTTTCCCCACCACCCTGGTCTGGTGATCTGTGGGACAGCAATTTTTGGGAAAGAGCCAAAGCTCCCACCATGTGCAGGGCTATGTCACCAAGCTGGGATTCTTTGAGAATTAGCTGTCTCATTGGGAATACCCAACCTGTGAAGACCTGTGATGGCACAGTTGGGCAGTGGTGTCACAATGAAGCATTGTGACGTCATAATTCGTAAGTCGTAATTCATGATGACGGGGACATAGACCTGCTGATCCCAGCCCGAGGCCCAGTCCATCTCCTCTAGGGTTCCTTTCGGTTCTGGAATGGAATCCAGGGCTTCAGGCATGGCAGGCAAGCACTCTGCCACCGGACCACACCCCCAACCTTCCTTCCACGCTTTGAACAAAGTGCAGGGGTGTTTTGCTCAGGGGCACACAGCCACCCTGCGAGTGCAGACCTACAAGGACATCCTCCACCCCATGCACTCTTTTTGTTAACAGAAACGGACCCCTCCTGGCTTCTGTGTCACCTCATTTAAATCTCACGGGGAGTCTTACAAAGTTGGCACTCTTTAGATTTTTTTAAATTAATTTTTTTTATGTGTGTGGGTGTTTTGCCTGCATGTGTTAACCGTGTGCATGCAGTGCATGCAGAGGCCAGAAGAGGGCGCAGATCCCTTGGAACTGGAGTTCCATACTGTTGTGAGCCTGACTTGTGGGTCACAATATGTCAGCTAAGACCTAGGGCAACGAAGCCATCTCTCCAGCCCCTCTTTTTAATTAAAATTTGTTACATTTATTTATTTTTTGTGTGTGCGTGGGAGCACACGTGCCATGGCACACGTGCGGAGGTCAGAAGACAACGGCCAGGAATCAGTTTCCCTCCCTCTGCCATGTACTCAGATCACCAGTCTTGGTGGCCAGCATCCTGGTAAGCTGAGCCATCTCGCTGGCCCAAGCCGGTAGCCTTAGTACTCCCCACGGGTAGCAGACATGCTTTTTCTGTTGTATGTGATATCTTCAAGTGGCCTGGTGATTGAGTCTTCCTGGGTTGACCAGCTCAGCTTCGAACTTGCTCTGTAGCTCGAGCTGGCCGCGAACCCAGCGCCCTAACTCAGCCTCCCAGCTGGAGGGGTTACAGGCCTTCACCGCCTGGCCGGGCTCATAAATTGGCCCCTATGACTGAAAATGACCCTGCCGCCTGGCTTCAGACATAGCTGGATCCAGGGGCTCAGCCGGGGTCCTCAAGACTCTTTCGGGCTTCAGTCCCGGCTTTTATGTGGCTTTTATCCGAGGACGTCTTCACCAAGGTGCTGGCCCAGGAAGTTTCCAACTTCATCCACCGTCCCAGGCACAGACCCAGGGCTGCCTCTTGCTGGGCCTGCTCAGGACACATGTCCACTCCTGAGCCAATCTCTGAGGGCAGGGAAGCGGAATGCTCTCTCATTGGTTAGAGCTTATTTGTCCCGAGTCCCTTTTCCTGAAGACTGGACTGAGAAGGGGGAGCAGCGGTCTCCCCGACCCCAGGAAAGTTAGCCTTTAGCGGTTATGCTGGGTTGCACCACAGCCCTCCCCTCCCTTTGATTTTACTTCTGCCCGGTATCCCAGACTGGCCTTGACCCTCAATCCCATCTCCACCCCTCAAGTGCAGGTGTGACAGGTGTGTGCCATCTCGCCCATTTTTCCGTCCACACCCTTTAGCAGTCAAACTTGGCTTCGCCCCCTGCTGTGAGCTGAGCATAATTTCCTACACCTGGGCTTGACCATGTGACGTGTGTTAACCAATGGGATGTGAGCAGACCTTCGTGGCCAGCCTTGAGGCGAGGATGAGCATTTGCTGGTGCAGAGCTACCACAGATGCCCGAGAAGTGAACGAGTTTGGCTACTGCTGAGTTTTCTTGGTTATTTTTTAAATGATTGATTTCTTGTTTTGCCTGCATGTGTCTGTGCACCACGTGAGTGTAGCGCCCATGGAGGCCAGAAGAGGGTGTGGAACTGGAATTACAGGCGGTTGTGAGCTACGGTGTAGATGCTGGGAACCAAACCCAGGTCCTCTGTGAAAGCAGCTGGTGATCTTAACCACCGAGCCATCTCTCCAGCCCTTTGGGTTTTTTTGTTGTTGTTCGTTTTGTTTTTGTTTTTGTTTGTGTGTGTGTGTGTGTGTGTGTGTGTGTGTGTATGGTGGTTTTTTGTGTTTGTTTTTGTTTTTTTGAGACAGGGTTTCTCTGTGTAGCTTTGAAGTCTGTCCTGGAACTTGCTTTGCAGACCAGGCTGGCCTCGAACTCACAGAGATCCTCATATACTCTGCTCTGCCTCCCGAGTGCTGGGATTAAAGGCGTGCGCCATCACCACCACCCGGCTGGGTTTTTTGTTTTTGTTTTTGTTTTTTAAATAACGCCGTCAGCTATAGTTAATGGATTCGGAACCCACCCAGCCAAGCCCCAAACCAGAACTCTATGGCAGGCATTCAAGAGACCGGGACCGTCGCCAGGGCCACCAACAGTGAAGGTAAGATTTGAACCCAGCACTGTGCCCTCATGGCCTCTGCCTCCCTGTGGGGGAGGCTGACTGTCAGTGACCCCCAGCCCCACTGTTCTCTTTGCGCCCTGTCCTTCAGTGACCTCTGGCTTCCTTCCTGGGGGTGCTCATTAGGGGTGAGCATGCGTATAACATGTATGACGGACGCTGTCCCCCAAGTTTAAAGCTGTCTGAGAAATAATGGATACATAAGCAAAGGGTCGGGTCAAGTGAGGCTGCGTGGGACTCGGGGGATTTTTATAAGCCGTATTGGCCTGTTTGTGGTAATATGACCTCCATGCCAGGCCTGTGGCCCTGTGGGTGTATCTGTGCTTTGATTGGGTGATTAAGCAGCCCGGGCCTCTGTGCCTCCACTTCTCTGGCAGAAGCCTGGACTTGAGGCAACTCCTGAGCCTTTTATTTTTGAGGACTCCAGGGTCCCTGAGGGCAATGAGGGGGATCTTCCCGAAAGGGAGTGGGGATTCGAGAGGCTGGGAGGAGAGCCGTGGCCAGCAGAGATCCACAACCCAGGGATTGAAGAGCCAAGGGGGTGTGGGGAGACGCCAGGCTGGGAATGCCCTTTGTGGAGGAAGGTCCAGACAACGGGAAGCCGATGACCAGGCAGAAGCCTGCTGTGTGTGAGCCTGAGGCTGGGCCTCCTCTTCCTCATATGCTCGGCTCTGCACAGTGCGGACACCCCCACCACTATTCCCTCACTAGATGTTGGTATGGGATAACCCATGGCCCAGTTCTGATCTGCAACAGGGCAAGTCTGATGGGGGAGTGGGAATTCTGGGAAAGCAGGAGAAACAGGAAGAGACCGCTCCCTCCCACCCCCAGCTGCTCCTCACTGGGTGGGTCTGGAAGTGGTGACTGGAACTGTAGCAGCTACGTTGTGACTAGGAAGGGAGGCTGAGAGACCAGACCACGATTGTGCTGGTTTGAATAAGCACGGCCCCCATAGGCTCATAGGTTTGAATGCTTGGTCACCAGGGAGTGGCGCTGTTTGGGAAGGATTAGGAGGTGTGGCCTTGTTGGAGGAGGCGTGTCACTGAGGTTGGGCCTTGGGATTTCAAGAGCCCATGCCAGGCACAGTCTTGCTTTCTCTGCCTGTGGACCAGGATGTCCAACTCTCCGCTCCGGCTCCGGCTCCGGCACCATGTCTGACTGCTGCCAGGCTCCCACCATGATGACAGTGGACGAAGCCTCTGAGACTGTAAGCCAGTCCCCAGTTAGCCGCTTTCTCTAATAATGCTGTGGTCACGGTGTCCCTTCACAATAGAACAGACTAAGACAGTGATGGAAAGGACATGGGGTCCCTGAGGACACCACTGAGCTCCTTATGACCCAGCCAACCCCTGGGCTACCCTGCCCTTAAGGCATCATCCTTTGATTACGTGAGAGAATACATTTCTTTTTCACCTTAACGAGTGAAGCCACGGTCTCTGTCACTCACCACATAGGTAGGAAGCACAGCGTTTTAACTCCATTTTATAGAGAAAGAAGTGAGACCCCCATAAAGGAAACCACTCCAGGACACACAGCGAGGATGTGGCTGAGGCAGGATTTGAACCTGAGTCCTGTCTTATTACAGGGTGCATTTTCTAGTAGCCTTCTTGGGAGTTGCGGGAGGTGGAACCCACCCAGATCTTAGAAGCAAGCGCTGTACCACGGAGGCATATCTCCAGCCCCACAAGGGTGTGTTTAAAATTTAGTGTCCCAGGACTTTACAAAGGTGCTGAGGTTTAACAGCAGCTGGTGCACCAGCTGTGCTCACATCTGGGGCCTCCTCAGAAGAGGCCGAAGGAACACAGGACTTGGGAGGAGCCTGTGTTCTCTCTGTGAGAAGGTGGCGGCCCAGCTCCTGAAGGGTTTAGGATCCAATTGCTGTGTGATCTCAAGCAAGTTGCCTTCCCTCCCTGGGCCTGTTTTCCCCTCAAAGTAGGGGTACCCATCTGGGTGTGCTAGGACATACCTGTAACCTCAGCATTGGGGAGGCTGAGGCAGGAGGATCTCCAGTTCAAGGGTTCCTGCCTCGAACAGATAAATTGGTGTTCAGAGTGGCTGCCCCACTGCCCTCCCCTTCCTAATAGGATGCCATCAACCTAGATATGAGGCCAGCAACTCCTGGTTACGGTTGGATTCAAATCCTTGCTTCCCTGCAGCTCCTTATGAAGCCCTGTGTTACAACTGGGGAAACTGAGGCCCAGGGAGAAGGCACTCATTTATTTTCCTCCACTGCCACACAGAGTTTCCCGAACAAAGTTTTGTTCCCTGGGACATTAATAGAAACAAAAACTTAAGTTCAAATGTTGGCAGAATAGTGGGCTAACGCCTGAAGGGCCTCTAGCTTGCAGGACTTTCCAGAACCTTCAGTATGCCGGTGTGATCTGCGTAGCTCTGGGGTGCCGTTTCTTGTTTTGGGCAGTGCTGGGGGTTGGAACCTAAGGCATGGTTAGACTTGGTGTCTGTTGCAGTTGCTGTTAGTCCCTGGCTGTCCTGATCTGGTAGGATGCAGAAGTTGCCCCTTGGTGGCATTGACCTTGTGGCCATGAGTGTGGTACAGCATGCCGTGACTGTGGCACAGCATGCCGTGAGTGTGGTACAGCATGCCGTGAGTGTGG
>CABHPP010146181.1:48724-60794 GCA_902168425.1 Peromyscus attwateri
ACTGAAAACAGCAAGCTCACAGCTGAGACACCATCTGTTTTCTTTCTTTTTTTTTTTTCTCTTTCTCTTCGTTTTTAAAACAATATAGTGCAGGCTGCACTTCTCACAGTAGAATATAATGGTCAATTTTAGTATAAAAAAAACATTCTCAGCGATTTGTAAATGCACTTAGTGCTCAGACAGGCCTTGGAGAGATGCGGTACCGCTTCCGGAGCGAGCGCCTGGGGCCGGGCTGGGGCCAGGGGACTGCAGGCCTTGACGACTTCTTGGGTTTATCTACCCCCCACCCTGCCCACCCCCCACAGCAGTGCAGGCCAGGCCTGGGGGTGGGGAGGGTGCAGAACAGGAGCTGGATTGGGTATTCCAGTTATAGCCAGTAGGTCACCCTCTCACTAGCTCCCAGGAGAGCCCACACTGGAAGAAGACAAGATCGTCCGTTGTGAACGGAGTCTGAATTTACAGGCCCCTTGCTAGCCCCTGTGACATCTTTGTGCGATAGGGAAATGGTGGCCCTTCCTCGAAATGCAGACAACTGTAATAAATATACAAGTCTAGGATGGCAGGGGAGTCTCCCTGGGCAATGTGCCCTTGTGCAGTGCACCAGCTGTTCCCAGCAGCCCTACAAGGTGTATTAAAGGGAACAGAGAAGAGGCTGGTCCAGGGTGTAGAGAGGAGGGTGGGGCGTGATTCCTATTAGGAAGGATGGGGAGGGGAGAGTCAGGAGGAACAGGGGGCTGGTAGTCCTGAGGCCTCTAGGAGTCTGGAGTCAGAGTAGTCTTTACCTGGATTAGTTGGTGGAGGGGGGGCACTTTGGACCCAGGGACTTCCTATGGATCCCTTCTGCTCCTTTTCTGAGAGACTAGGGAATTGTGGGTAGAGACCCAGTGTGTGACTCGTGCTGACTGGAGCACCCCTGGTCTGAGCGCCTCTGCTGGAGCCCCAGAAGGAACTTCCTGTCTGCAGAAGGTCCTCTTTCCCTGCCTCAGTGGAGGAAGGACGGGCCTTGCAGGCAGCCCTGGACCCTCCCTGCTTCCTGGGGCAGCAAGTTGGGGGGAGAAGCCCTGGTATGTGAGGTCAACCTGCCTGCCTACCGCAGCAGCGCGGGAGGGTAACCAGCCTGTGCTGTGGCCTGCCAACCCCCAGCACCCTGTCCATCTGTCCGTCAGTCCACGTGCCCGCCGGGCGGGCAGACCTTATCTGTAGACAGGCAGGCGGATGTGGGCGTGCTGGTGGTCCAGCAGCCGGGGCACGGCCACCGTCTCGTATCCCTTGCCCAGCATCTGCTCCTTGATACAGGGTGGCCGGATGTCATTGATGAGATACTCCAACGACTGGAGGCTGCTGCTCAGCACCGCTGTATTGCACACACTCTTGCTGGCCAGGCCCGAGAGCGTGTCGGCGGGAGGCCCGGCTAGCTCCCTGGCAGCTCCTGGCCCCAGCTCTGTCACTACCGCAGCTGCTGCAGCTGCAGCTGCTGCTGCTGCGGGGTTGTAGCAGTCACTGGTGGGTGTCACCAGAACACTGTTCCAGGGGGCCGCGAAGTACTGACCCACGGTGAAGCCGGTGGGCAGTCCCACGCCACAGTTGTGGGGCGACCCGTTGGCCCTCTCGAAGGCCCGCCCGCCCCCGCCGCCGCCGCCCCCGCCGCAAGTCTCGGGGGACTTGCTGGTTACAGTGCCGCTTCCGTAGGCTCGAAGCGGCTGGGGCGGGGGCGGGGGCGGCTTCTGGGGCCACAGCAGGTAATCCAGGCCACCTTCGGCATACCCTGCAGGCTTGGTGGTCCCAGCCAGCGTCAGGGCCGACGTGGCCCCCTGGCTCAGTTCTGTGCCTTTCCGGCAGTCCGGCAGACCGGCCGTGGCTGAGTAGGCCATGCTAGGAAAGCTGGGCACCGGGCCGTGCTTGGCTGGACTGGGGTGGGGCACAGCCACGCCCTGGCAGGCGCTCGGTGCAGCCCCCGGGGCCTGGCACTGCTGGTTGAGCTGGCAGAGGAGGCTGTGGATAGAGGGCAGGTTGGAGGGTGGCAAGGGCAGGCCCCGGCCCGGCAGAGGGATCACGGAGGTGGCAGTGGCGGCTGCCGGCGGCAGGCTGGGGGGCGGGGCAGGTGCCTCGGGTGGCTTCGGGTAAGCCAGAGGCCCCAGGGTGCTGGGCACCGGGTAGGGCGCGATGCCCACCTGCACGGTGGCCGGTGACAGTTTAGTCCGCTTGCCCTCCACACTCTTCAGCACACTCTTGGCGTGCCCGGCAGGCACGGCCGAACCAGAGGAGGAGACCGCAGCCTTGACGATGGCCAGCAGGCCCTGGTAGCCGGCGGCGGCGTGCTGAGGGTAGGGGCTGTAGCGCTGGCCGCTGGTGTCATAGCCGTTGACTGTGCGGCTCAGGTGCTTGTGCTGCGGCACGCGGATGTTGGTGGGGAAGATTTTGATGGACAGTGGGCTGTTGGCCACCTTCTCGGCGTAGGCGTCCAGCTCGGCTGGGCTTGGGTAGCGGGCGGAATGCATAGAGCTGGCCACTGACTCGCCTGCAGGGAGACGGAGGCACAGGTGAGTGAGGCCGGCGCCCACCACCCCTCACTCCCCACCGGGGCTCCAGGAGCTGCCCAGTTCCCTTTCTCTCACTGGTCCCACATGCTTCCAACTTTTGAACCAAAGCGGGAGGTTCGTAGAGGATACCGCACTCATGTACTAGGTTGAGGTAGAGGTCCCCACCCACCACTTCTCGGCCACAGCCAAACTTGCCGCTTTGTTTCCTATTTACGACAGGGTCCTGTGTGTGTGTTCCAGGTTGGCCTCAAACTTGGTGCATATACAAGAATGACCTTGGGTTGGGGATTTAGCTCAGTGGTAGAGCGCTTGCCTGACAAGCGCAAGGCCCTGGGTTCGATCCTCAGCTCCAAAAAAAAAAAAAAAAAAAAAAATGACCTTGAACTTCTGATCCTTCTGTCCCTCTCCCCCAAGTGCTTGGGTCACAGCTGTGTGCCATCACGACCTGTTACGCAGTGCCTAGAATTGAACCCAGAGCCTCACGGGTGCTAGGCAAGTGCCCTACCAACTGAGCATCCTCAGCCCCACCCCCACTTCCAGCAACATGGACCAGCTGGGCCGGGTGCTCACGGTGGCTGGCCCGTCAACACTGTGTGTGACATTCTAAATTGTGAGACTTTAACCCACTATAGGTGGTCACAACTGTTTTGGCCCTGGAGGAGGTGAGTTGCTGGTCCACAGACCCACCCCCCCCCTCCTGGCTTCCTGAGCCATTCTAGACCAGAGCCCAGCCCAGAGCTTCCTCTGAGGCAGGGGGACAGGGAGGGAGGCACACAGGAAGAGCTGTACTGGGGC
This sequence comes from Peromyscus attwateri, assembly GCA_902168425.1. Lineage (NCBI taxonomy): Eukaryota > Metazoa > Chordata > Mammalia > Rodentia > Cricetidae > Peromyscus > Peromyscus attwateri. The sequence goes on from CABHPP010146181.1 coordinate 52,060, forward strand.
TGGCAGGGTTTGGGTGGAACCCTGGTCATGTGGGCCCTAGGCAAGCTGTCTGCTTAGGCGAGCTTCACTTTGCCCACTTGTGGAATGGGGATAATAATGGTGCCCGTCAGCAGGGTGACCTCAGCAGTGCCTGAGGGGTCCAGTGGCGTGAGTCACAGTGGGAGACAGGGCATCGTAACTCCTGGGGGACCTCGGTGAGGGGCTTCACCATGCTGAGCCTCCCTTTCCTCATCTATAAAGCAGGGCAATGTTGCTCCTAAGGCTGCCTCTCTCTGAGGGTAGCTGTGAGGAGTTAGCAGGTCCGTGTGTAGTAGGCGGTGCCAGAGGAGACCGGTGTTCAAGTCCGACCTAGGGCAGGGCCTCGTCAGAGAGAGGGACATTCAATTGGAGAGTTCCTATCTGCTCCTCCCGGAGCCCTGACCAGAGTGGCCTTGGTCCAGCGTTAGTCTGGATGATGGTTCTCTGTGTCAGGCAGACTGGCAGCAGCAGAGTCAGCCTTCCCAGACAGGATTGCCAGGAGCAGCTGGGAGAGGTCAGGCCAGCCGAGGCATCAGCGCCTGAGCAGCACATTAGGGTGGCTTCTCACCACACCAAGCACTCCAAACAGTTGGGGATACATGCTTGTCACGACTAGGGGTCTGCATACTGGTGGCTTGCAGTAGGTTGGCCCTCGCGGCTGCCTCACGCCCCACAGCACACAGAATAGAACAGGTGTGATCAGCCCAGCCCCACCGGCCAACAAGGCCCAGGGGCAGCAGGGCAGGAAGAGGAGGTGACGACATGCAACTGGGAAGCATCCCTCTATCTCTCAATCCATTGGGCCTAACCTGGGCCCAGAAGGTAAGTCCACCCCCAACCCTGCTCCGGGCATCCCCAGCTCCTAAGTGGCCTAAAATAAACTTGGTGTGGAGAATGGAAATGTCACTTTGGCCAATGGGGGAATCTTTCTCTGCGATTGGATTTAAACTACATTATACAAGCAATTTCATGGGCACTTAGCACCGCTCTGAGAGTCCCACAAAAAAGGGACCAGCTCTTCATTTGCCAGCCATAAATCAGCAGTTGCTATAATGAGCCCAAAAATGTCACTTTTATGCAATTTTACAGATGAACAAAACTGGTGAAATTAGCTGTGGAAACCTACCAGACTCAGCAAAAGCAGCTGCCGGGAGGGGAAAAAAATGATAGCCGTGTGTATTTTCGTTCCCCTTAAACTCTCTTTCCAAGCAAGTGTCTGCCATTGTGGTGTGAAAACTCATTTGTCCTCTGCATTATGCTTCCATTCGGAGTTTATCTTGAGTATCCAATGAGCCACCAACTGTGAAAATGATTAAATCTACAAAATCTATCTAATGGATGGAATAAATTACGTGTTCAAAACCTTAAGAAAGGGGAGGAAACGCCTGCTTCCCTGGTCTTCTTACCAAAAGAGGGCGCACCTTACCCCCATCTGGTCAGTGGGCATCCTGCAGGTGGCAGCTCTCAAGGGAGAGGGGGTCCGGCTACAGAGCCTCATGGCCAGCTCTGCCCAGGTACAGGCTCTGCAGCCGCCATTTTCTGAGTGGCTTGTGTACAGAGGGCCAAACAACTGTGAGCAGGTAGGGGAGGCATCCCTGTGATGGACGTGTGGCAGCCAGCCTGGAGACCCGCCTCCTTAATGATTCTGACCAGCTGGCACTCCAGCCCCTGCAGTCCCCAGGTCCCACACTGGGCAGGTTGACCTGTATAACCAGTAGGACCCTTTGGAAGGAACCATGGTTTTCTGCAGTCCGGCTCTCCCACAACACCCAGTCACACAGGGACCTTGGAGAGGTCTATGGGGATGAATAGAGGCCTTGGCCATGTGAGTCCTGCTCAGCCCCAGCTGAGCCTCCTGAGGGACCCCGAGTAGACACTCAGCCAAGCGGCCCTTGGGTTTCCACACGGTGTCGTCACCTGATACATGGTAAGATGACACATAGGCCTCTTATTTTGTAGGTGAAGAGGTCAGAGGTTACAGCCAGCCACAGGCAGAGCTAGGTCAGTCTGTCTTCTGGGTCACCATCTCTCCACCCCAGGCAGCACCTGGCGGGGCTGGGGCATGTCTGAGGGCCACCCTCATGAGCCATCCATCATCCAGCTGCTCAGGGCTGGTGGTTGGTGAGTGTCTTTTTGTTTTGTTTTTCAAGACAGGGTTTCTCTGTGTAGCTTTGCGCCTTTCCTGGATCTCACTCTGTAGACCAGGCTGGCCTCGAACTCACAAAGATCCGCCTGCCTCTGCCTCCCAAGTGCTGGGATTAAAGGCGTGCGCCACCACTGCCCAGCTGGTGAGTGTCTTTCAGGCCATGGTGACAGCGAGGCTGGAGTCTGCCATCACGGGCCTGGTTTAATCATGGGCTCCACATACGCCTTTGAGATGGTATCCCCACTTAAAGCCTTGGTCCCTAAAAGACTTTTTTTCTGGCTATCCTTGAGTGCTTCAAACACAGCCTGTTCTGCAGGAGACCTGGCTTGAAACCCCAGGCTACTTGGCCCCTGGGCCCAGATTGGCAAAGTCACTGTCACAAGTGCTCATACTATCTCACGGTCTGGTAAACACAGGGTCATAGGGAATAGGGACAGGTCCTCTGGAGGGGCTGGGGAGCTCTGTGACAGTGGGTTCCTTAGGTGAGGACAAGGGGAAGGTGGCATGGCCCCACTGGGGAAGCCCGGCATCCCTCCTCCCCTCCCCCCTGCCCGTTCCAGTTGGTTTTTTGGAATCCCGATGGCATCTGTCATCGCTGAAGGGGGTCACAGTAGACTGACTGCAGCTGGCCTCGAGAGTCAGGGCTTCAGCAATGGCTTCTGCATTGCTGAGGCTCTGCTACCCACAGGACACAGTGGACGCTCGAGCCTGTCCATTCTGGACCGCGGCCACTGCTCTGCCTGCCAGACACCCACTGTTCTCTGGGCCCCACTGTGCAGGCAGCAAGAAGCTCCAGAAACAGGACGGTGGCAGGTTGACAGGTGTGGTGATGACGTCCACATTCTTGGGCACGTCTCCCGTAAATAGTGGTATCTGGCTCCCCCTCGTTTGGCATGACGTGGATCAGTGACTTCATTATATTGAGAAGAATGGAATGTGGGTGAGCAGGGGAGTGGCGCTAAGTGAATTTCATGAGGTTACTTTTTTTTTTTTTGTAAGTTTAAAGACAGGGTCTCTCTATTTGGCCCTGGCTGTCCTGGAACTTACTATGTAGACCTCACAAAACTTCTCACAGAGGTCCACCTGCTTCTGCCTCCCGAGTGCTGGGATTAAAGGTGTGCACTACCTACCACTCATGGTGACTTGGTCAAAGGCCACGTGCCTGCCACTTGGACCCAGCTATGTGGAGAGGCCACAGACAGGTATCTCGCGTTCAGAAGACCCTCAACGCTTCTCCCTCCATCCCCGGGAACATCATGGGGCAGCTAGCTTTTCACTGTCGTGTCCGGGGCATAGTGGCTGCTTGGCACTGACTCTCGGGATAGTTTGACATGCTGCCCTGGGAATCAACAGTGAGGCCCAGTGGACTGAATGGTAGGCTGGAAGGGCTCGTGGCTTGGACCCAGTGGTCAGTGAGGAAACAACCTCTGAAGGAGAGGAGGAAACCATACAGGCTATCTAAGCAGAAGGGTCAGCAACCCGGAGTTGGGTGCTGGAAACTGAAACATCCAGGCCACTGTGGCCATCTGGTATGTGCTCCAAGTGATAGGCTCCCATCCATTATGGTTGGGGTATAAAATAGTCCCCCTGAAGGGCCCATGTGTTGAAGGCTTGGTCCCTGTGGCTGGTGCCACAAAGTAGGGTTGGCGGGGTCTTAACGAGGGCACTAACAGGTTAACCCACCGATGTGTTCATCTTGAGTTAACCATTAGGTGGGCCTGGCTGTGGGCGACCGGGGTATGCCTTTGAGTGTGGGTAGCAGGCGGGACGGACAGGCCAACTGAGCACAGGTGGGCTTCTAAACCCCAGGTCCGCCGTGTGTACCCTCTGCCGCTGCCCCTGTCCAAGCCGGGAGTAAATTGGCTTCACACTGCTTGAGCCCTGGAGGGTCTTGGGAGCAGGCGCAAAGGGTTGGCCTTCCTGGGTGTCCTTGGCCTGTGCCAGTGTTGACAGTGACTTTTTTTTGGAGCTCTGGTGTGACACTCCCACTCAGTGCCTCTGTCAAAGCCTTCACTAAGATGTGCTGGTCAAGGCACCGGTGGAGGTGCTGGCCACCTGACCCAGACTTCCCTCTGCAGCCTCCTCTCCGGTGACAGGCCCTGAAGGCACACACAGTGTCACGCTTTCCCCTGGGTCAGCCACGGTGCCCTTGCGAGGCAGCTTTGGAGGAGGGCCTGATGCTCAGAAAAGGTTAGGCATGCAGGGTTAGCATCCAGAAAGGGTGACCTGGGCTGCTTCTCCCTGCTCGGCTCTCCCCCAATCCATCTCCATCCAGGAAGCCCCCATTAACTGCTTGTCTGGAGATTTAAAAGGCTGGCAGGAAGTGCTGGGCCGACTGTCGCCGCTATTAAGTTAATGTTATGGGCCTTTTACAGGTGCGTTAAATAGACGCGGTTATTAACGAGTATATTAAGCCAATTAAAACCAGCCCTCTGAGTGGGGTTTAATGTTGCCTCAGGGAGACGAGAGGGCTTCACTGCACTTGCTGCCAGCAGCAGCAGCAGCAGCAGCGGCGGCGGGCAGGGGAGGGCGGGCGGGCGGGCTGGCAGGGCTCCGCTGTGGGGACCACAGAATGGAGAAGCTAAGTGGCGGAGTTGGGTCACTGGGCACCTTAACGGTGCAGACCTCAGGCAGCCTGCGTTCTTACCAGTGTGGAGCTGAAGGGTGGGTTCCAGGGGACTTGGGCATGCAATGCGATGGGGAGCCGCCATCCCAGAATGCCCAGCCCTGTGCTCCAGATGCCCTGCTGGAAGTGGCCTGGGGGTCAGGCTGCTTTGTGAGGTATATACTGGGGCTAGTTCACCTTGCAAAGAAGTGAGGCTTTGGGAGGGCAGGCACCTGCTCAGAAGCCTGGGATTGGGGGCAGTAAACTTAGAACTGGGTCCTCCCCAGGTGGCCCGGCCCCCCCTCCTGACTCATGGGCACATGCCCTGGAGCAGTAGTTCCAGGGGAACCTCGGACTTCTGGGTACAGAAGGGTGGGAGAGGGGCGATGGCGTCAGGGAGATTACTTCCTCCCTCCCGTCCTGCCCCTGCCTCTCCACAAGGGATCAGGAAGTCCTAGGGCACCACCCTTCATCTGCATTCCCCTTCACTGTGACACCATGCCCTTGGAGGTGGCAGCCTCCTGAATGCTCAATTAACATGACACTAATTAGCTGGTGGCACCAGCAGAATGCCTGATGAGGCCGCTCGGGGTTGGGGAGGGCGGGCGGGGGGGGGGGGGGGACGGGGGGGGGGGGGGGGGCAGGTCTGGGCAGGGGAGAGCAGCTGTTTTCTGGTCTTTATTGGGAAGGACTCAAGCAGTCTCGGGGATGGATGGATGGCTGCTTGGCACTGTGCTGGCTGTCCCAGGGACCCCAATCTGCTGCACGTACTGACCCCTGGTGGTCAACCAGAGGATCAGACCCTGGATAATTCCAGACGTGCTCTGTTAATGGCTGGGGACCTCCGTGTGTGTGTGTGTGTGTGTGTGTGTGTGTGTCTGTCTGTCTGTCTACAGCTCTCTGGCCTATCTCTTGGAGCAAGGGACGATGATGACATAGGAGAATATTCTAATGCTCAAACACATGGATGAAGCCACTAGATCTAATCGGGGGTCTTCCTGCACATACTGGAACCGGCAGTCACCTCCCCTCAGGCCCTCCTCACCCCCAGACTAGTTGGAGCCCTTGGGGTGGCCTCTGTGTCACCTCCATCCTTCCCCATCCGAACGTGCCTGTCCCTCACCTGAGCCTCACCATCTCTTACCTGCCCCTCAGCCTGGCTGTTTCGCCTGTCTATCTGCACCGTCCACCGGGTCACAGGGGATTCCCAGCGGTAGGGAAGGGTGAGAGTCGGCCTGAACGTCAACTTGCTCTTAAGTTACATGCCCTTCAGTGTTTCTCAGCCATGGTGAGGCGCAGGGGTGGGGAACCTCCCACACTGCTGTAGACCGAGGTGCTGGGGGTTGGGGAGATGGCAGGCAAAGGTTTGGAATTGGTTGCCCACCCAGATGGTTCTCCCTCCCTCCTTCTCCCCATGCCATAGTGTCCAGTCCCTCTCCTAAAGTTGCAAACGTGCCCTGTGTGGGATCCACCCATCTCAGTTCCTGGGGCGGGGGGAGGGTGGGCCCCAGGGTCTGGCACAAGCTGTCCACTGCTCTTGGGCAGCTGCCCCTCCCCCCACAGTGCCCTTGAGCACAGCAGAGCCCCCGTCCCTGAACCGCCCCCCACCAGCTACACAGTAGAACTCCTTGGGGTTCTCTGCAGAGCCAGTATTTTGAACAGTGCACAACTCTGTGTGTATATTAGCAACTGCAATGAGAAAGTCAAGTATTTGTAAGCTGGTGAGGTCCTGCCTAGCTGAGATGTAGGTTTCTATAGGGATGATCAGGTCTGGCTTGGGACTTTGGAACTCTGGCCAGTTGGGAAGCTTAGCTCTTAGGCCTAAGGGAGGGAAGGGGACACACACACTCTGTTCTTTCTTTTCAGGTCACTTTCTTCAGTCACCTAGGATAGGCCACCCCAGCCAGGCAGGCAGGCTCCAGGCCACAGCTTGCCCTGTCCTCAGCTCTTATGAGATGTAACCTGTGGCCATTTCTGGTCCCTGAGGTGTATTCTGAGCACACATAGCAGCTGGTTCTTGTCACAGTTCTTGAAGTCAGGCTACTGTGATCCCCCTCGTACAAGAGAAGGGCAGGGTCTCAAGCTGGCTCCCCCACCCCTGGATCTTTTGATGTGACCCATCACCGGTGGCCAGAGCTAGACTTTCTCTATCCATCTCATCTGACCTTTTGCTTTATAGAAGGGACACAGGTCCTAGGAGACCGATCAACTTGTCCAAGGTCACGCTGTCCACAGTCAAGACCTTCCTACCCTGGTGGTAACCTGGCACGGCCCAAAGCGCAGGCTAACCCCTCCACTCTGAGCTCTGCTTGGGCCAAAAGAGAGGAGAAGGCTCCTCAGCTATCAGCCATACCTAGAAGGAGAAGGCAGGAGCTGGGCCATAATTCACTCGTCTCCTTCCTTGCTCCCCCGGGTGCTCCTCGGTTACGGCCAGACCCAGCGTCCTTTCCGGTGGGTAGAGAGGTGTGGAAGACCAGAGCAGGAAGAGAAGCACGCCTGCGATGCCTTCTGTACTCTCCTGCCCCAGCCCACAGCAACAAGGGAATGCAGCCATGGCCTAAGTAAGCGTGCTGGCCTATACCTACGCTCCCAGCACTTGGGAGGCAGAGGCAGGAGGATTGCCAGGAGTTTACGGCCAAAAACCTGGACTACACGGTGAGACCCTATCTAAGAACAAGGACAGATCCCGTGAGAGCTAGGCCCTCCTAGGAGAACTGAACTGACTAGAAACATCCCAGACGCCCGACCGGCGGTGTCTAAACTCCCACTGCGCAGAGTGCACATAGCTGCTCAGGCCCGAATGCAAACGAAGATGCCTGCTGGAAAGATCAGGTGAGGTGGGGGTAAAAAAAAAAACTGCAGGAAAGCGGTGAGGCGCTGAGCTAGCAGCATGCACTCCCCAAGCCAGGGGACACCCCAGAGACAAAGCCTAAGTCCCTCTCCTAGTGACAGGAGAGGTGCATGGGACACACTTGGCTGACGGAGCACAGGACTACGTACACAATCACACAGTCATGCCCCACCTGCTCTGCAGCCCGGGAGCGATGGCGGAGGAGTATGTGCACCTGGGACACCCTGGAAGTCCAGTCAGGATATGGCCTCAGCTTTTCTGAACCATCAACTTCCTGCAAACAGCCCGGCAGGACAAACTCACTTCCTCCAGAGGTAAGGCACGTTGACCAAGCACCAGACCTCATCAAAATAAAGCTCGGGCAGGGTCACGGTTGATAGCAAAACTGTATCCCAAGGGAAGACGGTTGCCATAGAGGAGATGGCGGTGACCGCCCAGGGCCTCGTGGAGAGACGGACCGTAGGGAAAACATGTAACAGCATCTGTGTTGTGAAGCAGGAACACAACGCAGCTGTGCAAGAGGAGAGAATGGTCTGCAATATGCAGGGGGAGAGAGAGAGAGCATGGGGGGGGGATGAAAGCTAGGAGCCCAGCTTAGAGGTCACGGTCCCAGGAAAAGGGGTACAAGCAGGTCAACCCAAGACAGGTTGGTAAAGCAACTGGATACAGAGGACATCTAAGTTTGAAAACAAGGGTACAGGGGTGGAGTGAGGCGGGTGCAGGGCGGCATGGAGTTTCGTTTTCTTCAACCCTCTCAAGTAGAGATACCAGGGACGGAGCATTTGGAAGGTACGAAATCGGGACTATGGATTACCTGAGGCCGCCCAGCAGCACACTGGAGGCCAGCTAACTTCAGCTGATGGAACGTAAGGCTAACACGTTGGTGCACTGATTCCGTTTCTCGAGGACACAGTTGAAGAAAAGCAGGAACTGTGGTAACGCCACCGAGAGGCTGGGGACAGGAATGGGGGCCAGTTACACCACAGCGTCGTTCTCCTCTGTACTAGCTGGGACCAGAAGATGCTAGTTGCAGCTGCTGAGGTAGCAAATATAATGTCAACTCCAAGGAGCAACTGCAGAACGCATCGATTCCATCATTTTCTTCAGGAGAAATC